>JAJLYT010000058.1:0-63544 GCA_030571755.1 Saccharomycopsis olivae (nom. inval.) | reverse complement strand
GCGGCTGTTTGGGTGTAGTTTACGGTTGGGGGGGACGCCGCTGGGCCAGTTCTTCAATATCAGGGAGGCGCCGCTGAGCACGGAGGCGAAGCGGCCTGAGCAGGTGGTTCTCGAGGGGTTCAAGCGGCAGATTTTGCTTGAGTACCGGCTTCTTAAGACGATTGAGCCGAAGCTGGAGCACACGGTTTACACGCAGCTACCGGACGACTCGCAGTTTATTGAGCAGCACTACGACGAGTTGCGGATGTTTCGCGCGCACTTGGTCGCCGGCGAGCGGGGCGCCCGGTTCGGGGATTTGCGGGCGGAGGAGCTACTAGAGGAGCTCTACGGTTTCATCTCCGGGTCCTTGAGCGGCAGCAACGTCGTGGTCAGGGGCGACACGCGCGGGGCGCTGTTGGACCCCGACAGGATATACGTCAAGCTTCAGGGGGTCGAGTTTCCAATAAAGAAGTTTTTGCGGTTCCTCATTGACGTCAAGATCACGCTCAACTTGAACAGCAACCACACGTTCATTCTCGACACAATTCTCAAGAACAAGGAGACGTTTGACAGGATCGACCGCGAGATTGCGAGCAAGAAGAAGTAGGCGGCGCGGGCAACGCGGGCAGCGCGGGCAGCGCAAGGCGGTAGGCGGGCAGACGAGTCGCCTGCTGTGTGGCGACGTTATGACAGTTGCTGTGAATGGGAGCGTTGCTTGGCGAGATTTCGAGCTAAATTGCAGATTCAGTTTCAGGCTGTTGACAGGGAATAGCGAGCGGCAGGGCCGCGGGGAGCTTGCGCGCTCGCTGCCTCCGCCAGTGCGGTCTGGCGACGCCTGTGCGGCCAGTGTAACTGCGATTATGGTGGATATGGGCCTCTTGTGGGTGAGCACCTTGTGGTGAGCACATATTGTGCAGGGACGGTGTGTGCTGGGGTCTAAGCGACCGGGTTAGACAGAGGAGTGTAAATTCCAGCCAGGTATCGCCGAGCGCCAATCTCAATTTCAGTTGCTTGCGTAACTTGCTTGCCAAAACCCGACTGGTGTTTATATACAGCCAACTTTCCACGCTAACAGTACTTAAACGAGCATCCCCCTGGATACAAAAAAAAAAAAATAAAATAAAACTAAAAAACTTATAAACAAACAAACAAGAACAGACGATATGGTTAATTTAGCTTCAATTGACGATTTAACAGAATGGCAAAAGAAAGTGGATAATAACACCAAGTTATCCAAACTTTCTATTCCAGGTACTCATAATTCTGAAGCCTGCCACACCGCGTTACCTTCAGTACAGTGTCAAGACGCCTCTGTTACCTCTCAATTAGAGCACGGTGTCAGATTCTTGGATGTCAGACTCGGTAGAAAGCCATTGAGCAATGTACTTTCTACTATTACTGCTACTATCACTGGCTCTACCAATGACTCAGGTTCTTCCGCTGACGTCAAGGAGTTGTTCGTCGTGCACAGTAAGTTCCCTGTTAAATTGCCAACCACTACCAGCCTCGAAGATCTCTTGAACGAAATCTACAGCTTTTTGGACAAGCACTCTTCAGAGAATGTTATCTTATCTTTAAAGCAGGAGGGAGAAGGAAACTGGGACGGCGATGACTTCCCTAACTTATTGTGGAGTAAGTACGTCGAGCCAAAGAAGGACAAGTACTACTTAAACAACGACATTCCACGTATTGGAGACTGTCGTGGTAAGATCTTACTTTTCAGAAGATTCGGAGTCCAGAACCAGGACTTGGCTAACCACTTTGGTTTCAATGCCCAAAGCTGGGACTACAACACTACTGGTGATGACAGAAACACTTTTGACGTCCAGGACTTTTGCGAGATTCAGCAAGCAAGTGATATTGAAAAGAAGGCTAATTATGTTAAAGAGCACTCTAAGAAGGCCGCTGACTACACACGCGACCATGACGATAAACTCTTTGTCAACTTCTGCTCAGGTAGTAACTTCTTTGACACCGACTGCTGGCCTCAAAAGATCTCTGAAGGCTTATCAAAATACGGCATGGTCGACTCTTTCGCTAAGGGATGTGGTATCGTCGTGTTGGACTACGCCGCCGCCGATGAGTGGAAAAATGTCAGAGCCTTGGTCGCCCAGAACTTTTAACTTATTTATTTATGTATAGTCAATTTAAACCCTAGTATTTACTTGATATCAACCGTAGTTACCCGCACGCGCTCCGATAAATTTTTCGACGGTGAGACGGCGGAGGCGAGGAGCGAGCACAGAAGGCGAATGGGTAAAGGAGTTCTCAAGTACGGTGGCAAATCAGGTATTTTGCCTAAGCCGCGTCAGTTGTTCAAGGTCCCATTTAAGCCTGTTACTATAGATAGCGAAGTTCCGCAAGGTTATGCTGAGAATATTCAGCATCCTAAAGGGTCAACTAGAGACCCAATTCTTCCTAAGCCATATACTGTTGAGGAGCGCATTTCAAAGATATTACCAAAGAAGCAGATAAGTATAGATGAGAAATTAGCTAGTTTAAATTCTGATAAACATCAACAAAAGAAGTATAAAGTACTTCGTGGAGAGTTAAGAAAGCAATACTTGATTGAATCTTTACGTAAAGAAGAGAAGAATATTACTAAACAAGAGGCTACTGCTGAACAAAAGAAGAATGAGTTACTTGAGAAGGAAGCTGAATTACGTGAAACTGAATTAGAATCTGAAACAACTAAACTTACTTTACCTACAATTGAGAGTTACTTATCAGGACCAATTATGAGAGAGAGAACTGAGGAAGAAGAGAAAGCTTTAGAACAAAAGAGAAAATTTAATAGATTAACTAATGAGTTACGTAATAAAGAGAAAAAAGCAGTTGATTTATTAGATTTATATTATTCATCTGAATCATTTATTATTAATGAAACTGAATTAGCTACCGCTGTTGATAATGCATTTGCTAATAGTGATTATTATAATAATACAATGAGCTCTTTAAGAAGAAAATTATATGATCATTCAGAATTTGAAGAGCTGTATGTTAATAAAATTAATGATAAATTTAATTATTCATTATTTGGATCTTCTACTTCAACGCAACCAGGTGTCTATGAAATTGAAGATAATTTATCAGGAGAGTTCTCTAACTTGGTGCAGAAAGCCCAAAATAAGGTGTATGATCAAAATGTTAATGAGAAAGAAAAACTCCTTAACTCATTGGCAGACAGCTAGCATATTAGACCATATTTCTGTAAATAAAACGTGCAAGTACACAGCGTAGATCGACCACGGCCTCAGCCTAGACCGACCGCAGCCCAGCCCAGACCGGCCGCAGCACCGCCCAGACCGGCCTCGTCCGCGCTGCCGCCCTGCCTGTAGGCGGGTCACGTGGCTCATCGCATTGTGAAAATTTTTTGGTTTGGGAGATGGGGGGCACACCAGTATGCCACCACAGAAGGAGGCGCCAAAGAAATGGAAGCCGCCAAAGGGTCCAAAGCCTATTCACCATAAGCAGAAGAATACTATTGGTTTAGGTAAAGCTATTATATATCAGAGAACGAAGGAGAACACTGTTGAGATCTTACCTGATGGTGAGGCTCGGTTTGCTACTGACAAGAAGGAGGATGACTGGGTTAAGTTACGGTCTATTACTCAAGAGAATCATATAGAGGATTTTTTAAATAGTGCTGATCTTGCTAATAAGGATTTTACAGCTGTTAAGCGAAATCAGATGACTATTATTAATGCTAATGAGAATGCTGCTGACAAATATTTATTGAGTGCTGAGAAGGAGAAGCAGGTTAGTCTTGAAATTATGAGAAACCAGAATAAGTTAGTTGTTCCTAGACGACCAGTTTGGACTACCCTGATGAGTAAATATGAATTACAGGAGCGTGAGAAGGGAGCATTTTTGAACTGGAGAAGGGAGTTAGCATTATTACAAAAGACTAATGATTTATTAATGACACCATTTGAGAGAAATTTAGAAGTTTGGAGACAATTATGGAGAGTTATTGAACGTTCAGATTTAATTGTTCAAATTGTTGATGCTAGAAATCCTTTAGCATTTAGATCTATTGATTTAGAAGTTTATGTTAAAGAGTTAAATGAAAAGAAGAAGAATTTATTATTAGTGAATAAGGCAGATTTATTATCGCTTGCTCAAAGAAAAGCTTGGGCGGAATATTTTATCAAGCATGATATTCCTTATGCTTTCTTTTCTGCTGGTAACGCTAATGAGTTGCTAGAGAAGGAGAAGGAGGAGTTAGAGAATATCAGACTTGGCCTTGTTTCTCCTGACTCTAAAACTGTGACTCCGGTTATTGAGGAAGAGAGTAAGAAGGCGTTTAATACTAGCAGTTCAGATCTTGAAGAGAAGGTGCGTATATTGAGTATTGATGAACTTGAGATGTTATTCATAAATGAAGCACCAGAACCTTTAACAAAGCCACAGAATGAGGGAGAGAAACCAAAATTACAAATTGGTTTAGTTGGTTATCCAAATGTTGGTAAATCTTCGACTATTAATGCTTTAGTTGGTGCTAAAAAAGTATCAGTTTCATCAACTCCTGGTAAAACTAAACATTTCCAAACTATATTATTATCAGATGATATAATTCTCTGTGATTGCCCAGGTTTAGTATTCCCAAATTTTGCCCATACAAATGCTGAATTAGTTTGTAACGGTGTGTTACCTATTGATCAGCTTAGAGAAGCGGTTGGTCCAACTCAGTTGGTTTCTAGACGTATTCCTAAATACTTTTTAGAAGCAATTTACGGTATTGCTATTACTACTAAATCTATTGAGGATGGTGGTGACGGTATTCCTACCGCACAAGAGCTTTTAACAGCGTATGCCAGAGCCCGTGGTTTCATGACTCAGGGTTTCGGTTCCGCTGATGAGAGCAGAGCCGCTAGATACGTGTTGAAGGACTACGTCAACGGTAAGTTATTGTTTGTCCATCCTCCTCCAAACGAAGACGGAACCAGTAAAGACTTGGAGAGCGGTCGTGAGTTTAATAAGGGAGTATATACCATTGATTTATTATCAGAGAATAGAAGAAAGCAGATTGTGAGTGCGATCAACTCTAATCCATCACTTGACTTGGAGACCTTTGATCTCTCTAAGGATATTGCTAAATTATCATTCAGTTCGCATATCGCCGGAACTAAGGACCAAGAATCTTCTACTGCATTTTATGGAGGAAAACAGGCTGCTTTAGTATCCGCCAGTGATGAAGTCAATAAAGATTTCTTCAAGTTAAATAATGTTAAGCAGGTTCAGGATGTTCCATTCCATTTAAAGGGAGTTCAGCTGAATGGTAAGAAGCATAAGAAATCAAAGAAATTAAAGACAAGAAATTTGAAATAAATTAATGATTATTACATGATTTGACAAACATTTTTAATATTGTAGTTATCCGTCTCTATTGCTGTATACCAAATGCGCGGGTATCTATATTGTAGAAAAAGTATAATAGTGTAAGAGCGACGCGTTTCCTTACTATACGTTATAGCTATTGGATACGTCGGGTTATGATGGTCGCTAAGGAGGTTTCAGAACCTCGTAGCTCGAATAAACCTAATGAATCCAATAGACTTAGCAGTATATTAAAGTATCAAGATAACTCTAAGCGCCGTACTGTGCGATCATATAAGAAGAAGGTTACTGATACCAGCGAATATAAGCCATTTTTTGCGGTGAAAAGGGTAGATAAAAGCATGCAATCGATAGAATCTGATAGCAGTACTAATGATTTGGAAATGTCAGAAAATGGTGGATCTATTTTGGGTACTAGCGAGTGTGACGCGGTTGCGGAAGAGGAGGTACGCGTTGCGGCTCCATTCAATCTCTCAAGTTTTGATATTAATGAAGATCCAGTGTTAATAGATGATGAAGAGCAGCGGTATCACACTGATTGTGACTATACCGTGCAAACCATTGATACTGATTCTGACAATGACGTTATACTGGTAGGTCTGGATGTGGTAGGCGATGATGTCTTTCAAGTCTCGCCAAAGAATAGACTGGTTACTATGGAAATGGGGTTTAGCAGTGAAGGTAACATAAAATACTCGGTAAAAAACAGTGCGAGCACCAAGTCTGGCGGAGCTACTACGTCTATCGAGCGTTCTGTACGTGGGTTCAGCGTGAGTATCAAATCCAGTAAGTTGAAGAACGAGGTTTCTATCAATAACTTTTTCAAGTCTAAGCATAAGGTGAATTCTCCTCATTTCACAATAAAAGTAAAGTTACCAGATCCTTCAATAAGAAAAATACAGCCGAATGAAGTAAAACTAAAGGTTCCTTCTGAATTCTTACGCAAGATACGATCTACAATGGATCAGCAAAACAAAACTGTTTTAAACCCATTCTACACTGCAGGCAGTACTAGTACTAAAAGTTCTTCTCTGCTGCGACCAAGCTTTTTCAAAGAAGTATATCAGCGCAGCAAGCAGGCAGAATCACAACTGGCCAAAATAGAGCGCTCAAAGGGTAAAAACTACCAGGACCAAAAGGCAAAATTGATTCAAATTCGGCCTCTCAGAAGATATGAGTTCCATGTTATACCTGAAAAAGAGGTATACTCTGCCCAGAAATTTAGCTGCTTCAAGTACAGTGGTTCTGCTGCTATCACAGGTCCAGAGCCGGCACTTATAGAGTCTGATACAAGCGCAGGAGATATGTATAAAGTCACTGGGGTTGACTCTAGTGTAATCTCTGAGGCAGAGAGAAAGATATGTCATGGATTTATAGAAAATATAGACGCAGACCAGTCCCAGATGTGGACGGAAGCTGCAAAACCGACCAACACCAAGCATTGTTTCTCTAATAAATCACAGAATAATTATATTTCAAACTGGCTTGATCAGTCTTTCCAGCTATTGAACAGGAACTACCAATTTTCGTCCAGACAGCAATACCTTAAAGACAAGTTTGAAGGCCGTAAACGACCAGACAGGGAATTTGACGATTTTATTGTGTCTGATGATGAATACGACCTTAATGAAGGAAGCACAGATACTGATTTGTCAGATGAATTTAGCATTCTCAAAAACATCGCCAACGATGCACCATTTGTACCTTTAATCATTGTGAATGGACCCACAGGTTGTGGTAAAACCGCCGGGATCTATTCTTGTATTCATGAGTTGAATGGATATGTTCACGAGATTAACACCAATCAGGATCATAGCAAAAAGAGTCTTAGAAAAGTTTTGAAGGAGATTAGTACTACCAAAGTAGTGCACCAAAAGAAGTCTAATACATTATTTGGGAACGTACCTGAAAATAAAGGGTTTCAAAATGGTATAATATTGTTTGAGAATGCTGATATTTTGTTCAAGAATCAAGACAGAGGGTTCTGGGACTTGTTTAACTCTGTTCTTTCGATTACAAGAAAACCCATTATTATAACATGCAATGATACATCGCTGTTGCCTAGCAACGTATTAGACTTGGCTGTTGAGCAAGGAGGATGCGTAAACTTTAACAAGGTTGACTCCAAGGAGCTCACAACGTACCTCCAGTACGTTGCATTGCAAAAGGGTTATTGTTTAGGTGATGCCATTGTGTCAGATATGGTTAACAGGTACGACTGCGATCTTCGTCAGTGTTTGACGAACCTTCAGTTTCTATGTCAGACCAGCAAGTTGAGCCCCTCTGAAATTGACTACTCAGATAAATACTTGGAAGCGCAGCGCAAAACTAATGAGAGAAATGCTGAGGATCTACCTAGTTTACTGAGTCTTGACAGAATGCTAGACGTTTTGTCTGTAGCTGACGTTATAGGGACGAACATTCCATCGCGAATAGCTCTGGAAAAAGATTGGATGAGACTGGAAGAAGGTGAGGAGTTATCCGTTAATGATACGATACTTGACAGCTGGCCAGACAATGAGTTCGCGGTCGTGGATGAGGACCATTGCAGAGTATTCAAAGAGGCAGATAAAGGACCGCAAGGGTTTGAGACAAATATCGGGTATGAGCTATACAAAAGTGTTCCTGGTAATGTTCTTACAAAGTTGCTTAAGGAAGACACATACAAGCACGATTTGAGCACTGACTGTCAACAAGAGTACAAGAATCTGTTTGATCAGTACGTGATGGGATGCTCAAGGCAAATTCTGTGTCATAGAGCAGTGTATGCGGACTTCTTAGACACACGAAGCAGCTGGGGATTAAAGCTGATGTTAACCAGGGGTTGTTTATCAGATTCAAGCTTCTTTGGGCAATTTGGAGGTAAGCAAGACTACAAGCAGCTGGAAATGATATACAGTCTAGGCTCATTAGCTTTAAATATAGAGATGGGGCCTTTGTTGAGGGTTTTTAATAATATTAATCTTTATCTTTACCAAAGAAACAGGCATCTCAAAGACACTCAAAGTCAACAAGATTATTTTATGTTGATTCAAAATAGAGTTGTTAGGCCATTGCCTTTCGAGATTAATAAAGAAGTAGGTGAAAGGTTATTAAAAACATCAAGTATTTCACCTGAACTACAATTCCAATTATTTCGAAATTTTATTCTTCTCTGAGTTGTTGAATAATATCTCTAAATATTTTGAATTCAGGGCATTCACGCTGCCAATATCTAAATAATGAAACAGAGCGATTATACTGCTGTATAATAACCTCTGGACTGCAAAACTCTCCCTTAAAATCTTTATCAATACAATACAATAGAACTGCTGCTAAGTAGTTCTCCCTTAAATGAAACCAAGTAGATTTATGTCTAACTTTATCTAATTCAATATCTGCTGAATTTAAAAGAAGTTTTGTAAGCTCTTTAATACTTGAAAATGAAAAATCTGATAATGGACTCTCTGGTGTTTCCAACATATAATATAAAACTGGAATATACATTTCTATCTTCACAATTTGAATAGTTCTCTTAATTTTATTAACAATTGTATTTGTACATTTTGTATTACCTTCAATCCAAGATACAATTTCTGGTACTCCTATAGCTCGAACTGTCAGATTTATTTGATTAACATAACCAGGAACAATATTTTTAAGAGTTTTAAATGATACTTTAATAAATGGTGCTTCTTTTTTATACATTGTTTGAATTATATCCATTTCAATTCTTGAAATAGAAGATTCTAATAATTCAGTAATATGAATAATTGTATAATCAGATAAATCAATTGGTAATTCTCTTTCTGTAACAAATGTACGATCTGGCATTTTTGGTTCTTTATACAGAAGAAGTCCTGAAGATATAACAAGTGGTGATAAATGAATCTTTGAAGCTGCTTCTAATTTATAACAACATCTAAAAATAGATGGAATCATTAAAGTTTCTTTTCTTAAATGAACAATATTAAATACAATATCATGAATTTCAATATAACTTAAAAGTTCAACAGAAGATTTATGAACATATGACCAAGCTTGTATCGGTCTCATTCTTAAAAGTTCAAAGACTGAACATAATAAATGGAATTGAACCCCCCATAACGAAAATAACTGATTAGGCGCATTTCTCAGACTGAACTGATCTTCTATCTGCGCTATCTGTGGTCGACTCTTTAGTATCTCACGAGTTTTAAATGCTATTGAACGACACTTGAAAGCCCACTGCTTATTCAAATGTGCTTTAACTTCTTCTATAGATTCTGATACCACAATCAGATTGCTCACGAATAGCGATAACGCCATGCACAATAGAACAATAGGTATAGGTGTAAGTTCAGCAGAATATGTATTTTTTGATAAAAGAAAACTCGAGTTATGGTACTCTAGCGAATTTTTAAATTTAGCATAATCAGTAATTAATATGCGTATCGTTTTGTCTAACTGCTCTAAATCAATAAAATGTACCTGCTGAAATACTAATTTCTTGAACAGATTTAAAAGATTATCAAGATTAGGTAATAAATATCTCTCAAGTAATAAAATTGGATTATTAGGTGTCATTTGTGTTAATGTACCAGAATTTGGTGATTCTGATGATGAAGAAATTGGTGGCGTTAAACTAGTAGTACCTACTGTACTATTAGAATTTTGATCTTTTAGATCTTCACTAGATACTGCGATATTATTGAGAATTTGAATTATTTTTGGTTCATTAAATCTTCTATTAAAAAATGGCCATTTTAAAATACCTTCAACACTTGAATCCCATTCAGAATTTAAAAAAACTGATGATCCACTATCATCATTTACGTTAACACCTAAAGTTCCAGCTATTTTAATTAATAAACCATGAATATTATTTGATGTTTGATGAGCATCTGAAACTCTTGAAATAATTTCTAAAGTTGAATTATCAAACCATGAAATATCATTCTTCCCAGTTCCATAATTACAGCCATCAAAATTTTTAATTGTCTTCTTAAGCCTCTTACAGTTACCACACATAGGTCTATCATTATCACACTTAATTTTCTTCTGTCTACATAATCCACATGCTGTTAATGCTCGCTGTCTAGGATATTTTTCACGAACTGATTTTGTACCCAGTGGAGAAGGTGGCCGTGATCGCTTTTCTGCCATATCTATCCACACATGTTATTGTTAGCGCTAATCTTTATACAACTTTCACTTCTTCGGATTTGCAGGGATCGCGGATGCGTGCTCTTAGCATTGTCCATATTTAAACTTCCTGTCATTTCCCATGGCACGCATGTACGGATCTCACCAAAAATAGATTATTTTGATAAAAACTAATATGAAGGGCCAAGAAAATAATCAGTTTTCAAGGTCAGATAAAGACACAAGTTTTGAAAATAATAATAATAATATGTATGAAAGCGGTAATTCTGTACCTTTAAGCGAGTCTTCTTCATCTGTGCGTCTTCCATCCCTCCCAACTTTGTTGAACCAAGATGGTAGACAACAAATATCACAAAAGCCAGTTCAATATAGACAATATCCAAATCTAGTTAATCAAGCATATAATCAATATGATTATGTACGTCAAACAGTATATAATGGGCCAATGAATCACTCTATTCCATCACCAACCTCTACTACTGTTCCCACTACTAATGGATATGGCGCTAGAGGTCCACCTTCTCTTTTTACAACATCTTCAAACTCATATTCGAATAGTGGTATGTTTACAAGTTTCAATAGTTTTCCACCTACAAGAACTTCACCTCTGCCTATATCGTCGATTCCTACCGCTTTATTCGACGCTGCGCAGAGGCCTGCTGCTGGCAATCTCCCCGCTCCAGAATTCAGAACACAAGTAATGGGGGGGAGCTACGGTAGCTTTCACTCCAACGTTACTGCTTCCAACACAGTGACGTCTCCAAACTCAGCTATGTCAGATAGTTCTTCTCCTGGAGTCACAAGGAGCAGCTCTAGTGTCAGCAGCGTGGGCACTGCTATCTCTACGCCTGGTAGCAGTAAACCGCTGAATAGCAATGTTGGCGAAGAACCGACTAAAACTGTAAAACCTCAGTCTGGATACACTTCTTTCATTATAGGGCAATCTAACCAGGCGATAGCGGACTCTAAATCTCTGGAAAAGAGAACCAAAAGACTGTATAACTCATCAAAGTTAGGGTGTGAAAACTGTCGTAAGAAATTTAAGAAAAGATGCGACGAGATCCTTCCTGAATGTGGAAGATGTGTACAAAATGGGGCTAGATGTTCTTACCTTGATGAAGATATTGAAATGATTAATAGAATTAAAAGAGCACATATTATCAGGGCTGAACATCAACAAATTTCCAAAGTAGATAATACTAGCAAATCCCTGTTTGGAAAGTTTAAATTAACATTAAATAAAGAAAAAAAATCAAAAGTATCTAAAGTATCTAAAGTGGAAGTAAATAAGAATAGTAATATGAGGCCAGTACGAATTAAATCTATTAGTAAAAGTTTAAGTATTCTGGAAATGCCAAAAGGTTTACAAGAAATTGAACTGGAACTTGTTGAAAAACCTATTGCTCTTAAAGGTGCTGAAGTTCATCCAAAAATAAAGTTCATAATTAATGAATTTCGTTATAAGACAAAATTTCCATTTCAAAATAGATTTTCAGCTTATAATTATACACTATTTGACTATTCTACTATATCAGTATATTTACAGATATATATGCAAGATTTATGGTTTTACTATATGATGCATGAAGGTACTCAAAGTTTACCTGTATTTGCTGCTTTAGTGGACTTTAGTATGGCATATTTAGATCACACATTAGAAGATAATGATGATGGTAGTTCTGATATGGAAACTGATGTTAATTTAAAAAGTATTAGTACAGTTTTACTGAAACGTCCGTTTGAGTATAAAGATTTAATTTTTGGATCTATTGCATCAGGTCTAAGACAATTAGATGAGTATAATTGTATGGATCAAAAGGCATTTTATGAGACCTGTCATTCATTAACTACAACTGATATTCAAAAAATTTATGATATCTCTTGTACATTAATGTATGCAACAATTATTATTCATAATACTGCATTAATGCTTCCAAAGAATGGTATGTATGCATCATGTTTTTATGGTGGATATTTTAGTTTAATGTGCTCACTTCAAAAAGTTTTTCTTCAGTTTGATAATGTTTATGCTTTAAAACCATTTAAACCTAAAACTAGAATTCCAGTTCAAGCTGCCAAATCAATATTTCTTCCAAATTATACTGCAGAATGTTTTGAAGAAGTATTAGAAGAATTTGGTGGATTTTATATGAGATACATTTCCGGAAGGGGAGAACCATATTGTACAGAACGTATTGAAAAACAATATAGAAATTTAACAAAATTTTTAAGAAGATTTTTAGAGAATTATATGCCACAAGGTGATAAATCAAGAGTTAGTATGTACCCTATTGAAATTACATATGATATAATTCATGAATGGTTAAGAATTGCTCCTTCTGAAATGGTAATGATTAAACCTAACTGTTCAATGTTAACCGAACATCAAATATTCTATACATATTGGATTGCGGTATGTTATGTCTTAAATAATGTTATCCCTGAATGTCTTTACTTCTTTGGGTGTTCATTTAGCAATTGTTCAAATAATTATGGATTTGACTCAAAACTTTATTCAAAACTTTTTACAGACAAAGACTGCAACACCTCGTATTTTAGGGGACTCCGAAGGCACGCAAACTATGCCACTAGACTAATTGCCTATTTTACAATGCGTACTGATATATTCGAGAACAATGTTTTATTAATTGATCCATATCTGGCTGAGTATTTTGATTCTAATCCTGATAATAGACTAAAGACTAGAAAATGCAGCAACGTCAAAGAGGTGCAGTTAACCAGTTTCAGGAATTATTTCATGCCTGAAAACTTTATTACGATTGACTTTGACAAGGAGGATGATTCTGGTGCATTTGTTTCGGCTAAACTAGAATACCCCCGACTTAAGTTGTACGAGGTTTCGAGCTACGTTCATCTGGACCTTCTGGACGACGAGAAAATCTCCAAAGTAATGCAGGCCATAGAGAAGAACGAGTACTTCGCGAACCAACGGCAGACGATGAGAGTGTCACCTAAGGCTTCCGGAAATCCGGCGAATTTTGAGAACCGGCTCGTTAGCAACGGATTATTTGGCGAAGACTTCAATCCGCGGTTCGCGTAACACTCAGACAGAAGGTTGGCTATGTTTTACGGAAATGCAAAGTCGCTTAATTATGATGGGACTGTAATTCTGGAAACAGTTGGAGATCTCTACACAAACTATCATCACGACCGTAACGAGGTGTTAAAACACTTTTTATGGAGAGAATAAACATTAGCTCCTGTCTTCATGCTGTCAACTGCCAACGGGGTCGCGTCAGCGCGCTCATGAACTGATGACGCGCCAATTAGCGAAGAATGGTAACGGTGAAAAAGCATCAATTAAACAGGAGCCGAAGGGGGAGACTCGCGCTGCATATTAAAATAAGGCTTTATTGATGACAAAAGAAAGTTTAAAAAGTTTAAAATTTATTTAGGTATATTATATTAATGATTATATTTTAATTATTTTTAGATTAAAAAGAGTAATCACACTACTAAATTTAATCTGTAGTACAGGAGATTTTGAGTTAAGGCCAATCTAGAAGGCAACCTTTTTTTCCCTATTATTACCATTCCTGGAAGTCTAACTGCCATATAAACTCTAGAAGGCAGGATCCAGTTCAGGCAGGACCCAGAACCAGACAGAGTCGACCTTAGGTGGTTGGGTAGGTGATTAACTATTGGACGAGCGTTGGCCGTAGCTGGGTGGTTACACTGTGAGTAGCCTCAACCCTGTCCTCATTAATTAGAGTTACAGCTATTTGGTGAGTTTTGCTAGCTATATAATTAGCGGCGCAAACCAACCTTGTCATCGTCCACCGTAGCCGGGCTGTAATAGTGGTGCTATTAGTATTGGCTGCTATTATTCCCCCTTCCATATCGCGTCTCGCATAGTTTTTTCATGCAGGACAATAAAACTTAGACGATTTACAAATAAACACCCCTGAAAATCACCCCCAATTTAGGTCTATACGTTTTGACAGCTACCGATGGCCATCTGCAGTCTACACTGTTTAGTATTTTTCTCACTGTTTACGTACACGAGCAACTCCTTCCACACGGCCTGGAGGCACATATTTAATGTACATAGGTCTGTACAATAGACACGCTCCGCATATTATTATATTTTGACTATGAATATATTTATATGACCTAAATCCTTATAATGAACTAACCTGTTTATTCTTAATCAACTTAATAATAAAGATAAAAAATAATAATAATGTCTAATCTCCAAGCTCTTCAAGTGTTTGTTGGTTCTCCAATAGATAACCAGATGCTCCATTGTCTCGTCAACAGTACTCTCAAGGTACTCCCACAAGCGAATTTCACTCCGCATTCGCGCAACAGTCTTCCGTCGCTTTTCACATTTATCACTCGTTTAGTAAAGTACACTAATGTCTTTACTGGTACTTTAATGGCTACTTTAGTCTATCTCAAGAAGCTTAATGAGAAACTCCCAGCTGGCTCAACAGCTCAGGATCCAACTTCTCGTCATCGTATATTCTTAGCATGTCTAATATTGCTGGCCAAGTTTCACAACGACGCCTCTCCAAAGAATAAGCACTGGGCCAAGTACACTGACGGGTTGTTCAGCACCGCTGAGGTCAACGAGATGGAACGTCAGCTCTTGTTCTTGTTAGACTGGGACATTACTGTCTCTAACCACGACTTACTCGGTGTCTGGAAAGAGTTCTTAGTTCCAATCAAGCACGAAATCAAGAACGTCATGAAGTTAAACAATTTCATCCACAAGCAAAGCGCAAAGCCAACATCTTGTCCACCACCTCTCCCACCAGTGCTCCACTCGAGCTCCGTCTCACCATCCAGCGTCTTGTCCTACGGCGGCGCCTCCTGCTCCTCCGCTCCGTCCTCTGCGTCGTCGAGCTCCAGTGCTTCATCTCACAGAGTTCTTACTAGAAATATCTCTAGATCTCAATCTACTAATAATGCTTTAACTACTCAAAGACGCTCAAACGTTACACAGCTCCGGAAATTCCCTTCCCTCCCTCAACTTTCATCTTCAAAAGCTCCTTCCACCACCGCCAACGCTCGCAAATCTTTCAACTACAACAGCATCAAGTATCTCCGCTCGCTAAACTCTCAACATCACCAAAATACATCTTACGATCAAATTTCAACTTCATCCTCCCTAACCAGCGAAACATTCTCTGCTGCTTCCTCAGGAGTCTCCACCGCTGCCTCATCCGCAGTTACTTCTCCAGATATGCTCAATATGCCTATCCAAATCCAAAATGGAAAGCTCATGTCCCAGCAAAGAAAGCCTAAATTGGCCCATTTCCCGTTGATCGTTGACTACAATCCTGTCTACTAAAAGATCTGACCTGAAACAACGGATAACGAAACATCGTGTACTATTACTATTGCTGCTGCTGCTGCTTTAAATCACCGACTTCGGTGTGCTCTTTTTCACTTCTTGCTTGTCCTACTAATACTTCTTTTTCTTTTACTGCCCGCAACGCTTCTTGCTCAAATAATACAGTGTATACTAGTCCCCTAATAAAATCTTAAACTTTATTCATGTAAAATCTGATCCTCAGATAAGTTATATTTCTTGGCGGCCCAGCCTTTCCTGTCATTATTAGATCTTGGCAATTTTCGTGGTACTCCCAAGGCTTACAGTTTGAAGATATGGCGCATTCCCATGGTATTTAACATGCGTACGGCACTATGAATACATTGCCTCTGTTAAGCACACAATCCACTCAAAAAACGCCGCCAAGAACCATGGCTTATAATAAACGGATAGAATATATAAATAAACTGAGAAATCTGTCATTTTTAGAAAAATTTTACTAATATCAAAAAAAAAAAAAAATCATGCAACTTTCAGTCATTATTAGCATCGCCCTCTGGGCCGTTTCATCTAACGCTCTTCCAATAAGTATCAGCGCCGCAGCTAGCTCAGCAGAAGTTAGCACCTCAGCTCAGGCAGACGACAACTCGTTCGCCCCAACAGCTACCGATGATAACTCATTCGCCCCAACAGCTACCGATGACAGCTTCATTTCTGCTACTGAGACAGACGACAGTCTCGCCTCTGCCACCCCTACTGAGACCGACAGTGCCGCTGCTGCCGCTGCTACAGAGACCGACAGTGCCGCATCCGTTGCAGAGGATGATAGCGTACCATCAGGAACCGCTACTGACGACTCCGCAGCCGCCAGTGTCTCTGAGTCTGCCCCAGAGGCCAATTACCCAGATGAGCCTTATGACGGTTGGTACAGTGACTACAACGACTACGATGACGAGCTGTTAGGTTCTAACTCTACTATTACTGACTCAGCCCAACCTGTCAACATCACCCGTCTTGCATCTATTCTCAACATCAACGAGACCGCACTCAATGACATTTACCAACAACTCGTTAAAGACATGAGTGAAATTGCACCAGCTGAAGACATCCAAAACGGTCTCAACCAAATCGACGTTTACTGGAATGGTAACGGTACCGACTCGTCCGCCGCAGAAAACGGAACTGTTACCGACCAGGACTTTGACTACGACGGCTACTTCCCAGACAATGAGTGGAGCGGTCTCAGCGACGACTACTAACTCTAGTGCTGCACTTTTTGTTTTTTCAATACTCGTTTCGTTACTTCTACTAGGCATAATACATGAATTCAATTCTACTCTATGTAAAGACTACTCTTATGAGTTCAAATCTGCTAGGTCCAAGACTGTCTGTCCCTGTATCGGCTCAAATCTGCCAAATATAAAGACTGGCTGCCTCAGTTCTACACAACGTAGTCCATTATTTTGTTTATTCCTTGCAAGAGCCCATCTTCTCTGATGCAAATATAATCTACTGTATATTGTTTTGTTTCTTATACGTGTCCCAGGCCTTATTTAGAGTAACAAATACTGCTTGTGCAATTAATTGTTGCTCCACTGTTGCACCTTGGTTAATCTTATCAGGGTGAGTTTTACTGACTGCCTTCATATAGCATATTTTAACTTTTTTATCCATAACTATATCAGTTAAACTTATTTTTTTCCAGTTAGTCTCTGGCCAGAGAATTTGATCTAAAGCGACCAATAATGCACGAATATTATCTTCTTTTCCACGTTTCCACAGATCAATCTTAGCTTCCACTTGATCGTGAAGTAAGTATTTTTGTTGTTCCAAATTTTCAGCTTTGGCATTATCTTCCTTAATCTTACGCACTGCCTCACTTTCCACGGCTCTTCTAGTAGGTCTAGATACCCTTGGCTGCGGCTTCGGTTTCTTTGGAGCAAGAGCCTCTGCACACCGTCTCTTACCATCAATCATTGGCTTCGAAGCTCCGCCATTTTCCAATACTTGCTTGTAGCAGTCCAAAGCCTCAGCATATCTCTCAAGACTCTCTAATACCTCAGCCTTGCGACCCATTAACTTGACCACGAATGACTTGACCAGCTTTCCCTCATTCACGATCGCGTCCAAAGAGTGCTGCTCCGCGGCCTTCAAACCGTCCTCTGCGGACGCCAAGGCCTTTTTGGTGTCTCCCAACTTTATGTAGTTTGTGCTCAAGTTGGAAAAGGCGAGTACCTGCAACACATGTCCAACCGGGAGAAGTTTCAACGCGTCCTCGTAGTTGACGATCGCAGATGTGAAGTTCCCCTCCTTGAAGAAGTTCGCCCCCAAGGTCCGGTACTGGTTGAAACGCAACAACGCGGCGTCGCTGATTGGCGGCCCAGACGCTGCTGGCGCACCGGCAGCGGAACTCTGGGCGAACAGGGTTCTGCTGCCGCCGCCCACAGCGCTGCTCTTCGTAACAGCCGGAAGGGGAGCATCGCTGAATATGTCTAGAGTCTCGCCCGACGGACTGCTCACCGTGGCCGCGCTCGCCGCGGCTGGCTTAGCAGCACCAGCACCAGCAGGCGCAGCAGGCGCAGCTCTCGCCCTGGAAGGCCTCTTTGGAGCCACCGGGGCGGCGGGCGCCGCTGGCTTGGGCGAAGCACGTCGTGGCTGCTCCACGGGACGCGACTTTCCGCTGATCACTGTGCCGTCAAAGTCAATAGCGTCCTCCTCGTCCTCGACACTCGCGTAGTTGTCTTGCTGATACATCCAGGCGGGCTTGCCGCCGAGCTCAGCCTTGCGCTGGGCCTGGTATTTTTCAATATTCTTATTGAGAACATACTTTCCCCTACTAAATATCGACGACGCCGTATTAAAAAACTCGTTCGAAAGATCATTCACCACCTTGTTCAAATCCTCCGGGCCGCCAGACATGTTATCCAAGAGTCTATGCACGTCCTTGCCAGGGCCAGGCGCATCGCTGAACGACGAGTACCGGCCGCCAGCGGGCGTCAGCGCCTGTCTCCCACCGTCAGAGAACGACGGCCGCGTCTTCCTGCCGCTATCAGAGAACCCTGCCAGCGCCCCGCCGACCTCGTCGGAGAACGACGGCAGCGCGCGCCGCGCGCCGTCAGTGAACGAGCCGTGTCTGTTGCTGGAGCGGTACACCGGCGCCTCCTCGTACGTCTGTCTTGGTCGCGCGGCCGGCTTCGCAGCAGGTCTCGCCTGCGGAACCGCCGGGGCCGGCGAGCTGAACACCGCAAAGAGCTCGTCAATGTCCTGGGCCTGCCCTGCGCCGCCAAACCCAGCATTGTTCTGTGGCACTAGCGGCTGCGCTGCGCCCATCCCAAATATATCGTCAGTGCTCTGTTTCGCGCTGCTGTTGGCTGTACTGCTAATAGAAGGAATAGAGCTACTAGAATTATTCGAAAACACGGGAATTCCACCATTTGGCTTGCTACTAATAGAAGCGCTGGAACCATTGCCAGATATACCCAGGAGCAAATCTAACGAGTCCCAATTATTGCTCTTACCAGCTGATTTCACAGAATTAGCACTCTGAAGCTTCTGTCTCTCCGCTAATGATAGATTCTTAAAATCCTGCTTCTTAGACCCAAATAAATCTGCAAAAGCATCTTTCCTCTCCATAGCGCCGCTGATGCCCGTCCTCCACCTGTCGCTGCTATTGTTGATGCGCTGTATCATGGGTCACGTGCTACGAGAAAAGCGCAGATGCGAGCTGGAAAAAAATTTTCTCTGCCGTACGTACGTACAGTATAGCTAGCGTTGAAGATGCATTTAATGTATACCCTTGGTGAAGATGGAAAGCGCATTTACACACTTAAGAAATTAACTAGCGAGGGCAAGATTACCAAGTCAGCACACCCAGCTCGTTTTTCTCCAGATGATAAATACTCAAGACAAAGAGTTACATTGAAAAAGAGATTTGGATTACTTCCAACTCAACAAGGTAAGTTTTTTTTTTGTGCTAGTATTTCGCTATTAAGATTATCTTTGTTTCATTTTACTAACTGAATTAGCTCCTCTCCAATATTAAATATTGTATTATTATGACATGAAATATAAATCGAATGGATGGATCGACATGTAGCTGGGCCTGCGCAGCAGGGCGGGCCCAGGGCGGGCCAAGACGGGTACACGCCCTGGCCGTCTGGCCCTCTCCTCGTAGGCCCTTCTGGTGCCCTCGCGCGGTGCTTGTGGGCTGCTGCCTGGCCTGCTGCCTAGCTGTTTGCGCGCCGCTGCCTGGTTCTCTTAGCGCTGCTGCCTAGCTGTTTGCGCGTCGCTGCCTGGCTCTGAGCGCTCACTGCTGGTTCGCGGCCACGGCCGCTATGGGCCGCTGTTTGACCTTCGCTGGCCGCTGGCCGCCGGCCAGTGCGTGCGCTCAGCTCTTCTTGAGCCGCTGGGACTGGAGCATGAGCTCTGCTCCCTTGTCATAGTGCTCCCAGATCTCTGAAGTGATCTCCGTCTCGTGGTTCTCCTGGACAATCTCGTCCAATAGCTTGTTGGTTAGCGCCACGGACTCGTTGAGCTTCTGGAGCGACCCGATGATCGCCACGAGCTTGTACGCGTGCACCTCGTCGTTGGGGTTGTTCATCGCTGCCGTTGCCACTGCGCGCCCCATCGCATTTTAAATTATTAAAAACCGCGTCGCTGCTAAGCGCGCGCGGGACCCACCATATATTAAAAACTATATAACCATTAAAAATCAGTAATGAACTGCGTGAACTGGACATTCTCCTGGCCCCTTCTTTTTAAACCAGTCAGAGATACATTTATAGTGAAATACGCACAAGCATTCAAGACGGCCCACTTTGTCGTTAGGAGCGAACTCCTCTAGACATATACAGCATTCGTTAATTGACGTAGAGTCTGAGTCATCGTCAAACTCACCAGATATTCTTGAAGGCGACTCGCTCGACTCGATGCCCTTGTTGTAAACAAGCTCTTTAGACTGATGAGGCGATTCGCTCGATTCAATGCCCTTGTTGTAAATAAGCTCTTTAGACTGATGAGGCGATTCGCTCGATTCAATGCCCTTGTTGTAAATAAGCTCTTTGGATTGGTGCGGTGACTGCGATAATTGTTCATGTAGATTTCCAACTCCTGTACTGTCATAAGACATTGGAGTATATTCATTATTTAAATCAATTGAATGTTTAATTATTTTATGTTTTGGACTTTTGAAACCTGAAAAATTATTTGAAAGTTTATAAACTAACATTCTATTTGGTGATCTTGAAACTTCTGGTGATCCAGAAAATTGAGCTTTTTGTAAACAATCAGTAATATGTGTCTGTTTTAAATCTTCACGATAATTAACAATTAATGAATTACAAATTGGACAAAAATCACTCTCATTATGAATCTTATTCGTAGTCTCTCTAGCCTCAGAAGTATTTTTTGTCATTTCAGTTTCATTAAATAATTGTCCGTTATTTATATGTTGTGGGAAACTATCATCATTATCAACAGTTCCATGCAAGGCATTTCGTATCATATCTAACTCTTCAGCACATTCATCACAAGTCCTATGTGGTACATATGGACTCTCTAAAAATATCTGACTAGGTGGGCGTACTATATAAGTACTCGGTAAATAATTCATCTGGTTAGATGAGCATCCTCCGCACACTACTCTACCGCACTTACGACAGTGATGTCGTCTAAAAAAGAATGAAAACTCTCGTTCACATAAATGACACAGATTAGTGTTCTCATCTTGCTCCCATAATGGAGCATCTGAAAATGTTGTAATACTTGTCTCCATATTATCAGCTAAATATTAATAATCAAAAATTAAACTCTTATAGATTGACAGATCTATCTATCCCCTTAACCCTTGCCTTATCTTGCAATAAAATCTAAACACTTTTTACAAATCATAAAATGTCTTGAAATAAAATACTTAACAAAAAAAAAAAAAAAAAAGCTTGTTCTAAAAATAATTATACAAATATCTCGCTAATAAAACGAGCAGAAACTTCTGTTTATATACCTAATGCTTCTGCTAGACCAACCCTATGGGTGGCGCAAGACACATCACTTTAAGGGGAGAATGATCTGATGGCGGGGCTGCAAACCGGGGTACCTATTTCCAAGCCTCATTATCCAACTGTATAAAGAGGTCCAAGTTATATTGATCAGTAATTAACTTTTCACATCTCTTTTTAATAATAGTTGAATTTTCACCATCTGCGTATTGAATATGAATATAGCCAATAAATCCTGTTTTTTTTGACTTTTCTGCTGCTGCTGTAGAGTTAGAGTGAGCATGAGAGTGGGAGTGGCCGTGGTCATGGTCGTCATTACCTTTACCAGCGACTTCATCTTTCCATACTTTTATCTTTGTTATATCCATAACTCCTGGTATTTCATATATATCATTTAGTAAATCTTTAATGAATGACTCTGGGTCATTGTACTGGTCGTTAACCCGCTCCTTCAGGTTTAGTGTGAGTAACAACTTAGTGAATGAGTTCTTTAATAAAGGTATAGATGAAACGAGAATCAAGATTATAATAAACAAAGATGAGAATGGGTCTAAAATCTTAAATGTTGGGAAGAACTTGAGTAAAACTGTAGAAACAATTACTCCAAATGAGCCTAAAGTATCAGCTAAAATGTGTAAGAATATACCGTGGTCATTCTCGTTGGACGAACTTGAGCTATACGACTTTTCTTCCAGAAGACTAGTCAATTTTTGAAGGTATGGGTCGTCGTGGTCGTACTGGCAAGCCGCGTCGTGGTCGTGCGAGTGGTCGTGCGCGTGGTCCTGGAGGTTCTTCTTTTCGCCGCCGCCAAACAATCCCTTGATAGAGTGTGAATGGCCGTGGTCGTTATTGTCGTCATCATCCCCGAAAGCAAAGATTCCCACCAAGTTTACTAGCAAGCCTAAAGTACTCACCACTAGTAACTCATTAATATTTTTCAAAGAAACTGGGTTTAAGATTCTATCAATAGACTGGAAGAAGATATCCTGGACAATAGATAGTAACAATATTCCATTAATAAACGCTGCGAGGGTCTCTATGCGAGCGAGACCAAATGGATACTTGGAGATTTGAGTCTCAGATAAAATATTGGAAGAAGATCCCTGTTTAGTGTCTAAAGATGATACATGACTTCCGTGAGAATGCGAGTGGGCTTCCTCGGCTTCTGAATCATAAAATATCGAGGTGATTCTCTTGGAAATCAACTTGGCGAATAACCCAATAGCCAACGACGAACAGTCTAATAACATGTGCAACGAGTCTGAGAACAATCCTAACGACTTGGATCTGAAGGAATATAACATTTGCACAAACATGAATGTAAAGTTTAGCACCAAGAAACGGAAAATCCCCTTGGTCTCTTTGCTCTCGTATAACTGTCTAATAAAAGTCCCCACAGAACGGGTAGACCCCTTGCTTCTGCTCTCAGACGACGAGTCGCTCAAGAAAGGGAAGAGATAGCTCACCAAGTTGCCCGCTGGCGTGGACGAGCCCTCGTCTTCCGAGCCATAGTAGGCCTCGCCGTGGCTGTGGCCGTGGTCGTGCTCCACATGGCTGTGGCCGTGGTCGTGCTCCGCATGGCTGTGGCCGTGGTCGTGTTCCGCATGGCTGTGACCGTGGTCGTGCTCTGCGTGGCTGTGATCATGCTCGTGCTCTGCGTGGCTGTGACCGTGGTCGTGCTCTGCGTGGCTGTGGCCGTGGTCGTGCTCTGCGTGGCTGTGGTCATGCTCGTGCTCGTGCTCTGCGTGGCTGTGTCCATGCTCATGGCCGTGGCCATCTGATCCTGCGCCAAACGAGAACTCTCCAGAGTACTCAAAGTCACTGTCGTTGGAATAGTCTGGTAGCTGTCTGGAAGCCTTCCTTCTGCCGTGGCCAAAACTGCCAGGCGTTAGGGGGCTGTCCATCGACATCTCAGGAACTGTTATCTTAGTGTCCACCACAGCATTGCCGTTGATTATCTTGTTTACACTGCTAGACTCGCCATCTCTGAAAGCCGCGAGCTTAGTTGCTACTGGAGAAACTTCCTCAGCCTCTTCAATCGGACTAATGATCGACTTGTGATCTTCAGCAAAATCAGTCTGTAAAGCAGGTAGACTCAACTGCTTCTTGGGAACTGACATATCACCCTCCTAATCCGCTATATGTGTCCTACTTTCTACACATTTCACCCCGCCGGTTATTGCGGTTTGTGCCCTGGCTGCGCCAGTTGAGCGAAATCAAATAAAGCGGCGGTTAGGGCTGGGAACAGAAAGAGACTAGATGTCAGTAACAGTGAGTTCAACGATTAACCAATTTCTTCAGCTTTTGTCTGCCAAGAGTGACACGCTTATTTATGATAATGAGTACAGACGGGACTTAAAGGATGTTACATCGGGTCCAATTATGTTCCCTAAGACTATCCCTAAGCAAACGGTGTACGGAAGCCAGAAAGATACTAGTCAAAAGTACAAGCTAAAGTTTAAGTCTATCAAGCCACCATTTAAGTTCACTGCTGAGTTATTAAGTGATTCTGATAGCAGTATATTTCAGGTTAAAGAGAAATTAATTGGGTACCTCAAGTCTCAAGATTCTAGTGATCTCTCTAGCTTAGCGATCAGTCAATTAAAGTTCATGGTCAAGTCGAAAGTAACTGATGATTCGATTGTTTTAAAAGATATTGACGCTGTCAAAGATGGTGAGTTATCAATTATGGTTATTGTCGGAAAAGCTCCGGCCTCTGAGGCTAAGACAGCGACGCCTGAAGCTGCGACGCCGCCAGCCCCAGCGACGCCTGCGTTGCCGTCCGAACTCTCTCTGACCGCATGGGAAGGCATACACAGAGTTCTCGTAAATGAGTTGGGAGACTCGGCAGCTGATATGGCTACTGAGAAGTTGAGGAGTGCTTGGAGAAAAATATAGAGTAATGCATAACTGGTCGATCAATAGCTGTGTAGAGTGAGTATCCTCCTCCTCCTCCGCCTCGCCGCCGCCGGGTGTTGGTATTATTATGTACGTAGGATATATATATACCCGTTCTGAAATATACAGCGCGCAGTATAATATGATCAAATATATCAAAGGGGATGTGCTCCAAGCGGCGCCCCCGCTGGGATTGATACTTCATTCTTGTAATTGTTACGGTATGTGGGGATCAGGTGTTGCTTACGCTATTTCTAGACAATTTCCTTCTGCTTATAATATTCATGAACAGTACTGCGATGGAGCTCCATCGCCCCAGTCTCTCTTGGGAACCAGCCAGGTTATCCCAACTGAGTCGACAGACAGGGGTAATCAAGACTGCGATGGACTGATCAAGTACATTGCGTGCTTGTTTACGTCGGTTCGAGGAGGTGACAGACCTGACTCGCCGCAGATGATATTGGCTAACACCGATAAGGCTTTGGGTGACTTGGGCCGGAAGTTCTTCAAAGACGGGCCAGCTGT
The DNA here is from genome assembly GCA_030571755.1 of Saccharomycopsis olivae (nom. inval.). Lineage (NCBI taxonomy): Eukaryota > Fungi > Ascomycota > Saccharomycetes > Ascoideales > Saccharomycopsidaceae > Saccharomycopsis > Saccharomycopsis olivae (nom. inval.). Next base: position 38,383 of record JAJLYT010000058.1, on the reverse strand, counting down.
TAATGATGTGGAGCGAACCGCTATTGGGGCGATCAAGGCTCAGTTGGAGGCCCGCGGTAAGCTCATGATTTACTTGCCTCTCATCAACTCTGGCGTCTTCCGTACGCCTTGGGAGCAGACCGAAGCTGTTTTGGCGAAACACCTGAACTACTTTGACTACACTGTGGTGATATTTGAATAAAATTATGGTACATAAATCGTAACTCGTAAACATTAATGGTCTCTGTGACTGTCCGCAAAGATATCGTGTCCCCCTTCCTCTTCCTCCTCTTCCTCCTCTTCCTCTTCCTGCTCCTCTTCCTCCTCCTGCTCCTGCTCCTCACTATGCAAGTACAACTCATCGTAGTCTCCCTCGTCGTCTTCGTTTTCGTCGTTTTCGTCGTTAATTTGGACTGTTGCAGTCGAGTACACGAACACTGGTGCGTTTCTGTGCGAGTTCGAAACATTGGACTGCAGCGCAGCACCAATAACCTCGTTGTCGCTGGGCTCGTACAAGAGCGACGACGCGCTGCTGTGCGCATCACTGCCCACTTTGAACCTCTTGGGCGCGGAGCCCTTAGCAGCAGCCTTTCTGTCCTTGCTTCCAACTGAAACAGACCTTGGCACAGCCAAACCGTACGCAATAATTTGATCCGTCAAGTATGCGAGGGTCTCCGTAGTATACTTGATCATCTTGGGGATCTGCGTTCCCACAAAATCCCTAGCTGTTGACTTTTGACTCACTGTTGATTTCTGGTTGCCGCCCTGGTGACTGCTGTTCCCATGGTCGTTGTCAGACGAGTTTCCTCCAAACAAAGAGTCCGACTCGTCGCCCTGTTTCTGGTCGTCTGAGGCAAATAGAGAAACTCTATCAACCTTGTTGGTAACCCCAAACTCTTCTTCATAGAAAGGCCGTCCAAGAATACCCTTGCTCTGTTTAGCCCGCTCGCATGCGTGTACTCGGTTAATCCACTCCCAAACGATAACAGTTGACACAACGTAACCAGCCGCGTTAAAAATCTCTGACAACTCAGCGACCCACACGTTGGCCACATCCGCAATAAAGAACGCAAATTGTAAATTTGTAGATAATATACTAACAATAGATATTAGTATTAAATTCTTTTGCTTTATAAATTCTATTTTAATAAAACAATATATGCAAATAAGCACTGAGTACATCATGCTCATAGCTATCCGTAATAAGTATATAAATGCCGGTATAATACTTAAATTATCATTATCTGGATCATAATCCTCATCATTTAAACTCAGTAATGTGTGAAATGTTGATACAGCCCAAATAACTTGAGATATTAGCGATAATGATACTCCCATCATGAATGCAAAACGCTTCTCTTTCTGTCGCGAAAATATCCGCATAATAATCTGAACTTGACAGAGTTGAAGTATAAATACTGAAAATAAATCAATAATATTAAAACTCATATTAAGTTGAATTTTCTCTAAAAGATCCTCACCTGGTGCTTTGCCATATTTTATATTATCAGCTAAAAACTTTAGAGAACTGCTTAGTATATTAAGTAAATTAATAGAACTCAATAGAGACCCTAATATAAGAAAAAAACTAGGTTTCTGAGTATTTGTAAATACAATAATAGTTAAAAAACATGATACAACTGTAGCAGCAGTTACTGAGTAAATAGTAGGATAAACACTATACATAAACTCACCCTCATTTCTATGATTTATAAACTTAGTCCAGTCATTATTAATCAATGGTAACTCTTGAACTCCAAGTTGTTTATTAGCTGAATAAACTGGTTTATTACTATAACAACTTGGATTATAACTTATAGTATCTAAATATTTATAAAAATATGAATTTTCTTTATTTTCAGGATTAGAATAAGTAGGTATTAAAACTCCATGAAGCTCTATCAGACGACAAGAATCATAATGAGCATTAACAGCTGGACTTCTCCAAATAGCGTTCCGTTTTGGCATATAAAATAATTATCTTTCCTATTTACTATCCTTTTACTATACTTTTAACCTATTCTCTTCTCTTACTTGTTATCCACAACTGCCTACTTACTCGCCCCTAATACACCGTATTAAGACAGAAAAGAGGCTAAGCGCGGGCTCCTAACGATTTACGAGTTGTTTGCTTAAAGTAGACAGCATACGAGTTTATGTATATTAAATTGAAGGTTTTCTGATGACGAAATCTAGCTTGAGTGTGTTAGTAGACTGATGTAGTTTTATGTTATTTTTTTCTTTTTTTTAAAAAATTTTTTTTTCAGTCGTATTTATACTTACGCAAATATATCCAGATTTTTTTGGGCTTATTATGTGAAGACCCTTAGTTTCGAGGGACTGATTAGTTTGCCGTATGTAGTCTTCTAATGATTGCAAGTGACGCTTGGATGGAGATTTCAATACTGATGTTAGTGACCAAAATGTAAGAAAATCAGTTATTGTATTAATTGAATTTTCTAAAGTTAGAGGATCAAAAGCTAATTTTATAAATTCATTAACTTTATCTAAAATTTTTTGAAATTCTAATTGATTTAAATAATTTGATAATGGAGAAACTGAAGATAAACCAAATAATTGATTTTGATAAATACCAAATGGAGTAAAATTATTAGTATTTGTTAATTGTGATGTTGATTGATTTGGATCAATTAATGCAGCAGGTTCAAATCCTGGTAAATTTATTGAAAATTGAGGATATCTATTACCAATACTTTTATCAAAAATTCTTGGTATTCTAACAATTCTTGTATCTTTAAAATCTTTTGAATTTATATCAACATATGGATTAGGGAAATGAGTAATAATAAGAGGATGTTGATATTCACCATATTTACCACTCAGTATCATTGTATACTTTTTAACAGAAAATTCATTATAATTAAAAAAAAGTAAATCATCAGTTTGATTAAATATAGCACCATCTTCTGCTTTATGATGATCTCGCTGTTCAGCGAACATTGTAGAGCCAGAGAAAGGACTGGCATTGTCGTTAACGGCGCTTATCTGCTCCCCATTAGCATCATCCGCACTCTTCGCCCCGGGGACGTGGAACGTCATGAACTCATTGCTCTTGCTTTCGTATATCGCGCTGGCCATGCTGTAGTGCGCTATCTATGTACTTGTGGTGCGCTGTCTGCGTACTGGGGGAACCGCTATCTTATATGGCGAGGGGGGCGAGGGGCGTTTGAGGCCGCGCTAGTGTGTGTCAGATTATTGTGTCAGATTGTACCGCGTGCGCTTAGCGTGCGCTAGGCGGCTGCTGTGGGAGTGGAGAGCTACAGGGTTGATAACAGTAACAAGTTGATAAAAATCTATAAATATGAGAGAAAACATTAGTAAAGAATATCGCTCACGTGTAGCGATGAAGAATTGAATAAGGAGATGAGACTTTAGCCTGAAAGTAATGTGAAATGGTATGAATATAATTAGACTCACATGCTCAATAACATCAAGAGAGATGCTAAGAGGAGCGCGGCGTTGACAGAGACTGACTTGGAGCCTGAGTTAGCGGTTTGTATAACGGCAGCAGTGCTGGAGTTACCACTAGAGGCGGCGGAGACAGAGGCGCTGAGGGTGTTGGCGTAGGCGTCCAAGGAGGAAGCAGCAGCGGCAGCAGTAGTAGCAGCAGCGGCAGCAGTAGTAGAAGCAGCGGCAGCAGCTGGGGCAGTAGTAGCAGCAGCAGCAGCTGGAGCAGTAGTAGCAGCGGAAGCGGCAGCAGCGGAAGCTGGACTCTCTGAAGCAGTAGCGGAAGCGGCGACGGTAGAACCGTAGGCGTCAAGAGACTGGGAGCCAGCAGCTGGAGCAGAGGATGTGGCAGCAGCAGAAGAGGCGGCACCAGAAGAAGCAGTAGCAGAAGAGGCGGCACCAGAAGAAGCAGCAGCAGAAGAGGCGGCAACAGTAGAGGCTTGGGCATCGAGGGTGGAGGAAGCTCCAGAAGAGGCGGCAACAGTAGAGGCTTGTGCGTCAAGAGTAGAGGCGGCGTGGACTGTGGTTGTTCCGTGCTCTTCAGTAGAGTAGACGGTGCTGGTGGAGTGGACAGTAGCGGTGTTTCCGATGATTGTGCTGGTTGTGGTGCTGGAGTATGAGGTAGTGTATGCGCTGTGGACCTTGGTAGATACAGCTTGGGTCAATGGGCAGTAGGTAGTGTACTCAGTGACAACGTTATCGACAGTCTTAGTGACGACGGAGACACCTGTAGCGACAGACTTGGTGCTGCAGGCATTGTTGGCACAGGAGGTAATAGTGACCAACGTTGATTGTAAGGCAGTGGTGTAGATGATCTCAGTAGAAGCTGGTACAGTGGTGACGGCAGGAGCAGCGCTGGTGACGGTGTTACCAGAAGTAGAGGCAGAACCATGGGAGTGGCCAGTAGCAGTTGAGGTAGCAGTCAATGGGATGTAGGTGGTGTAAACAGAGGACTTTCCTTCGCTTGCTGAAGTGTAGACAGAGACACCAGTAGTGACAGCAACAGAAGAGCAGGCGTTGCTAACACAGCTCTTAATGGAGATGACAGTGGTGGACTGAGCAGTGACGACGACCAAACTAGTAGCTGGAGCATCAGTAGTGGCAGCGGCGACAGTGCTGGTAGCAGTAGCGTAAGAGAGTGGGACGTAAGCGGTAGAGCTCTTGACGACACCGTTGGAGGTAGTGACAGCGATAGAGACACCAGTGGTAACAGTTACTGGAGTGCACTTGTTGTCAGCACAGGAGGAAGTGGTAAGAACGGTAGAGGAGGAGACAGTACCGTAGTAGACCTTAGGAGCGACAGTAGCAGGAGCCTTTGAGGTAGTAGCTTCGGCACCAGTCTCAGTGACAACGCTGGTAGCGGTAGCAGAGGAGAGTGGGACGTAAGCAGTAGAGCTCTTGACGACACCGTTAGAAGTGGTAACAGCGACGGAGACACCAGTGGTGACAGTTACTGGAGTGCACTTGTCATTAGCACAAGAAGATGTGGTGAGTACAGTAGAAGATGATGCGGTGCCATACAAAGTCTCAGACTTTGAAGCGGTAGCAGTGGTCTTGGTACTGGTGGCCTTGGTGTCAGTAGAGCTGCTAGAGCTGCTGCTGCCGGTAGAAGTAGAAGTCTTGGAAGTACCGGTGGTTGAAGTAGTCTTGGAAGTACCGGTGGTAGCGGAGCTGCTGGAGCTGCTGCTGGTGGTTGAAGTAGTCTTGGAAGTACCAGTGGTAGTGGAGCTGCTGGAGCTGCTGCTGGTGGTTGAAGTAGTCTTGGAAGTACCAGTGGTAGTGGAGCTGCTGGAGCTGCTGCTGGTGGTTGAAGTAGTCTTGGAAGTACCAGTGGTAGTGGAGCTGCTGGAGCTGCTGCTGGTGGTTGAAGTAGTCTTGGAAGTACCGGTGGTAGCGGAGCTGCTGGAGCTGCTGCTGGTGGTTGAAGTAGTCTTGGAAGTACCAGTGGTAGCGGAGCTGCTGGAGCTGCTGCTGGTGGTTGAAGTAGTCTTGGAAGTACCAGTGGTAGTGGAGCTGCTGGAGCTGCTGCTGGTGGTTGAAGTAGTCTTGGAAGTACCAGTGGTAGTGGAGCTGCTAGAGCTGCTAGTGGTAGTCTTGGAAGTACCAGTGGTAGTGGAGCTGCTAGAGCTGCTAGTGGTAGTCTTGGAAGTACTGGTGGTACTGGTAGAACTGGTGGAGCTGGTAGAACTGGTAGAACTGGTGCGGCTCTTGGAGGTGCTGGTGGTGCTGGTAGAGCTGGTGCTGGTGGTGCTGCTCTTGGAAGTGCTGGTGGTGCTGGTAGAGCTGGTGGTGCTGGTGCTGCTCTTGGAAGTGCTGGTAGTCTTCTTAGCGGCAGTCTGGAGCAGCATATAGCTACTGTATTCTTTATTGCTAAAGTCACAAGCTGGGTAGATTGTGGATGTAGTTTTTCCCGCGTATGTTGTTACCGTAACAGTACGGTGAACAGTTACTGCTTCGGCGATGTTAGCTATAGCCGCTATCGCATAAATTGCAAGTGATAACTTCATATTATTATTATTATTATTATTACTGTTGTTGTTATAAAAACGTTGCAATGTTTAAAAAAAGAATAATTGTATTCTCAATTGATATCAAAACTTTCCAACAGTGGAAATTTAGTGCATATATATATCTCCATTTATTAACTTTGTTTTTTCTATGGTATTATGTTACAATTCATTCTGTCTCTGACATGCTACCAAAGTACTGTTTTAGGTTTCTCCTGCTACACCTGCTAGTACAGCCCGCTCTGCATGGGTCCCATCCTTCAGGACGGAGCGCTCTTAGGCCACAAACATGTCCATCAGAACCCCATTTTTATCAGCTCTTTCAGTCATTCGGCTGCTACCTGTCTTCGTAGCAATATCTTCTCGTCTTTTCCGCTCATTTCTAGCATAATCAGCGCCCGAGACTCGCCCTCCGCAGTCGCTGGGACAGAATTTCCTCCGCTCGCTTTGGCGAAGCTATCCTGTCTCACCCTACAGCCTAATGCACCTTGGCTGCTGCATGGCTTTTGAAACTACAGGATCAGATCAAAATCTGTACCATACAACATGGAATTTCCTACAAAGTATAAACTAGTAAAATAAGTTAATACAAAGTTTAATTAAGTCTGTCACAATTATTATCAATTTTTGGAAATTTATTGTATCATATATTATAATATTTTTTTAAAATTTTATAGATATATTCTTAATTTGACTACCTATCAAGTCTCAGACCTACGCAGCTCAAACTTAATACCTCTTTATTTAATATACCCAAAACGTTTGCGAATTATTGCCTTAACATTCTGCTAATTATAAGACAAATTACTGGATTTAAACAAGTACTTGCCTTTTGCGTAAAAAATGGATATATTACCACAATAAGTGCAGTTTACATACTAGTACCCAGTAGACTCCCCAAGACCATGCAGTGCCTCAATTTTCATACGCTGCTCTGCTACTCAAGCAGTACCTAGTCACCATCCGGCTAGCACGCCCGCAGTGTATCTACGAGTGTTTGCATTTATGCTTATATATATATAATCATGTATATTTATATTTATATTTATATTTATATATGTGCTCGTATATACAAGTAGCAGTGCGCGGCCCTTGACATGTAATACAAGTTAAATCGACCCTTTATTTTTGTAGAGACCCTTCTGGCGGCGTTCGCTACTGGCCCACGGGAATTATCGCGTAGTGCGGGCGCTAGAACGGCCCCGCGCACAGCGCCCACCGCGAAGTATAGCGCTCGGTAATTGCGACCCAAATATCCCCAGCGCTCCGCTAGACTCGCTGGCTGATCGTTGCTGGATTTTACTCTGCATCCACTTCGTTCTTAGCATCCGCAACGCAGCCCGCTAAAAAATCTTCAAACGCAGAGCCCAGAAGCCTTGAGGCAAGCTATTGTCACAGCCTGATACACGCATGCTACAAATCGTGCAGACCCGCCTGCGCCTAACAGCCAACGGCCGAAATGACGTCGGGCGCACTACGCTGCACACTGGCACTACGAACTGGCACTATAGTATACGGAATGGCACTACGGGCTGGCCCTAACTAACTTTTATTTATTACTTATATATCTCTGGCACGCACGTCCGGGCCAGAATCTCTGGTTCGGCCTCATGCTCTTTGGTAGTTTGGAATTCTCTTCATTGAGGCTGGGACGACGGTTGTGTCGACGGATGTGAGTACGCTGTCCATAAACTCGTCGGCGCCCTTGATAGCTGAGACAACAAACTCTGGGGCCATAGATTTAACGTAAAGAATTGATGGGGCCAAAAAGTTTCCAGTTGGTTCAACTATAGCTCCTAATAATTGATAAGTCTCTAAATGTTTAACTAATTTAGAGTGAACTTTGTGGTCTAATGTTTCCGTAGTTAATTCTTCATGAACTTCATTTTCTGGTACTTCAGAAGAAACTATCTCAGTAGTTTCAGTAGTATCGACAGCTGGAACAGCAGCTGCTGGCATTTCTGAGACCTCAGTGACTACTGGTGTGTCTGCTTGTGCAGTTGTTGATCTTTGTAGTTAGTATATTGGCTGATTGTCTGTAAGCACTGTAAACTCATAGGCTGCGCATACTTACTCTCCAAGGATTCTTCTAATTGGCATTTTAGGTAATTTGATTTAGCTGGATTACTTTTTTTTGTATAACACTAATGGTTCCACCAATAGAAACGTACTGTGGTCTACATCTGGTTTATATACCCGTCATCGTCTCAACTTTGTGTTTTGTGCCATAACCGAGCAAACACACGCGCAAACGCAGCGAGCGAAGCCGGCCGCAGCAGTTTTTGCACTATCTGAGTGCAAAGCAGCTCTGGAGTCTGTTAGCCGGCGCCTGCTGGTGCTGGGGTGCTGCTGGGCCGCGGCCTCGCTGGCCGCGCGAGTCGCAGGCTGCTACGGTGCGTGTTTTGCACCGCGAAAGCCGGTGTTTTACGCGTTCTACGCGCTGAAAACAGCAGAAACCGGGTCTGGAACGCGTCGGGAGCAGACTGTCGTGCTGAGCAGCGCGCCAGCCGCTGGTCGTGGAGATTACGAGGGACGTGGTGGGGCGGCCAGCGCGGCCGGTACGCGTAAAAGTGGTGAGGTAGTTGGCGGGCCGGGCGGAGCGCGCGTTTCGTTTCTTTTCCAGGGTTTAGCTAGTTCACTGGCTGTGCGGACACAGTCTAAATATAATGCTCCCCGCTAAAAAGTACTGCTAGCAGCGAACTACGCTGTGGTGGATGGCACGCTTAGCGTTGGCGCGAGGCGTGTGTAGTACACATTCCCGATCAGTGCGTCAAAGTGCTTATAAGGCAAGGCAATACTGTCAACATCGGCCGTTTTACAATGCATAGATGACCATTAGTTCACTGTTAAAAAGGCAAATTTAATAAATGGATAGTTTTTAGTACTTGAACTAAAATTAAAAATATCATGGGGTCAAGTTTTGGTGTTATGGCATTATGTCTTATTCGTACGACTAATAAAAATGTACGGCTTTATTAAACATGTATATAATACATGTATTATCCTTCTTTTATTTGACTTTTATCCATTATTTTCATTTTCTGAATAAATAAAATAAAATAAAATAAAATTATTTAAACAAATAAAAAAATAAAAAATGAAGTTATCCACTGCTACTGCTCTCTTATCTGCTGTCTCATCAGTTAGCGCTTTATCCAACTATACCAACAGTACCAGCTACGTCTACGTCTCTGACATCGAGACTACCGTGATCACTATCACCAGCTGCGGAACTCTTACCTGCTCTGAGACCCCAATCACTACCGGTGTCACTACCATCACTGAGACCAAAGAGTCTGTCACTACTGAGTACACTACCTACTGTCCATTGAGCAGCCCAGTGTTGCCAGAGCCAGTTCCAGCACCATCCCCAGAGCCAACTGAGCCAGCATCAGAGCCAACTGAACCAGCATTTACCCCAGAACCAACTACCGTCGAGCTGATCCCAATTCCTACTGGAAATATCTCTAGCTCATACACTTCAATCCTCCAGGGTGAAGGTTCAAAGAAGATTATTCAATTCTCTTCCGTTTTGGCTTTAGCTGCTTTATTCATGCTTTAAGCACATGACTTAATATCTTTATTTCTACGCAACCCAGTACTGGATATACTGGATGTTCATTCATTTCTCTAATCTGAAGAGCCTTGTATAGCCTCTTATCTACGTTTATTGCCCTTCTCTTCTTCCTGTAGATAGCCGCGCGGGCTCATGACGCAACGAGCGAGAAAAGTGAGAGGAAGCGGGTGGCACTGGGAGCGCGGCCACGGAGCAATGAGTGGACTAGAGAGTACGTATTGGCAGTGGCTGACGGTGTTTGGCGGCGACTGGCGGCGAGGCTAGTGTAGGTCAGCTGGGCGGTTACTAACGGCTACAGAATCTTTATTCCAGCTCAAGTTTACGGCGAAGCTGTTGAATAGACAGGCGCAGAAGGCTGGAAAGGAGGAGCAGAAAGAGAAGGCCAGGATTAAGAAGGCTATGCAACAAGGTAATAATGATATAGCGCAGATATATGCACAGAATGCCATTCGTAAACTGCATGAAAGATTGAATTTGTTAAGGTTAGCTTCTAGAATTGATGCTGTATCGTCTCGAGTTCAAACTGCTGTTACGATGAGACAGGTATCAGGTAATATGACCAATGTTATTAAAGGAATGGACAAGGCTTTGCAAAGTATGAATTTAGAAAAGATTTCTTTAGTTATGGAAAAGTTTGAGAGTCAGTTTGAGGATTTAGATGCAACTACCAATTACTATGAAACTGCTACTAATAATGCTACTGCACTTACGACTCCACAAGAAGAAGTTGATTTACTTATGAATCAAGTAGCTGATGAAGCAGGCTTAGAGTTAGAACAGGATTTAGGCGAAACGTCTAAGGTGACTGCTCCAGAGATCAAACAGAAAGTTGCAGTTGATGATGCAAAGGAGGATCAGTTAGCTGAGCGGTTAAGAGCGCTTAGATCTTGAAATATACATCACAGTTTCCATAATAGGCGTAAATCAAGTAAATCAAATGATGTAGTTGTATAAGTGTGGAGGTATTAGTGTGATAGATTTACACAATGTGCATAATTCTTGGATTTTTAGGTTTTTAAAACGTTCAAAACATGGGTTCATTTTAGCTTTTTGGCTGAATGACTGCTGAAACACTATGCAGCAATTTGGACAAATTCGGAAAACGCTGATGCTCATTATTGAGGAAAATGTCAATGAGCATTCAAGAAAAAAAAATAATGAAATGAAGAGGTAAAAGTAACGAATTTATAGATACCTGAAGTTGATAGGTTATTGACGTGACTCAAAGTTCCAGGGTTGCTGTTGTTAATTGGTAATTGATGTATTTATGTACCATACGCTTTTGGGTGCCAATAAATTATGGATGTATTATAAGCCTTAGTTTAGAGGCAAAATAAGCTAAACTGAGGATATTACAGTAAAATCCATAGAAAATAAGGTAACTAGAAACTTTGTTAGTAATTTTATTGGAGAGGAAAAAAAATGAATTAGAGTATCCTTAAATTTGGTGTGTTTCAGCTTATCAAGTTTCCTAATTTGGAACATGAATAAGTCTTTCGGACAGCATGCATCGGTAATTCTCCTGGTAAATGGGAACTATAACTATCCATTTATAATTAAAATATCCCTTGGATTTTTTTCCTTTTTTTTTCATTATTTTATTTTTAAAATAAAGGTACTAATTTACTTCTTCTTGATAACGATACATTCTTTTTGACCTGCATAGGTTGTCCATTCTTTAAATATGTTATCAATAAGTATCTTAAAACTTTTAGCAGTATTCGCTGCTACTGGTGCTGTTGCATCACCAATCGAACATCACCATCTCAACAAAAGAGAACCAAAGATGATGACCCTCACAGCCACCCAGACCAAGGAAGTGCATACTGTGATTTACGTCACTGACGGAGTTCAGAACAAGAACGTCGCGACCGCCGCCGCGACCGCCCCTGCCACCACCACCACTGCTGCTGCCACCACCACCACTGCTGCTGCTGCCACCTCCACCGGCGCCGGCGCCGCTGCTTCGTCCTCATCCTCATCGAGCTCCGCTCCAGCCTCCACAGGCTCCGCCGGACTGTCCAGCCAGGACTCCGGTGTCTCTGCTAGTGGTAGTAAGGGTATTACTTACAGTCCTTACTCAAGCTCTGGAGGTTGCAAAGACTTGAGCGCTGTCAAGAGTGACTTGGCTCAGTTAAAGGACTTTGATGTCATTAGAATTTACGACACTGACTGTAGTCAGGTCGAAAATGTCTTACAAGCAAAGACATCAAGCCAAAAGTTATTCTTAGGAATTTTTTATGTCGACAAAATCTCTAGCTCTGTCGATTTAATCGCCAGCGCTATTAAAGCTCACGGTTCATGGGATGATGTTTACGCTGTTTCAGTAGGTAATGAGCTCGTTAACAACAATAAAGCTAGTGTTTCTGATATCGCTAACTATGTTAAACAAACTAAATATGATTTATCTGCTAAAGGTTACTCAGGTAAGGTTGTCTCAGTTGACACTTTTAATGCTGTTATCTCTAACCCAGGACTTTGTACCGCTAGTGACTTTGTTGCTATCAACGCTCATGCCTACTTTGACTCAACCTGTACCGCTGAAAATGCTGGTAACTGGCTTAAGAATACTATTAGTAACGTTGCTAAGGCCTGCAACATTAACTCTGACAGTATTTTAGTCACTGAATCCGGATGGCCAAACCAAGGTGACACTAATGGTAAAGCTGTTCCAGGTAAATCTCAACAAACTGCTGCTATTAGTGCCATTAAGAGCGAAGCTGGTGGCCAAACTTTATTATTTACTGCTTTCGAAGATTTATGGAAGCAACCTGGGGCTTTCGGTGTCGAACAACATTTCGGAATCCTCAGCTAGTTCTGCTCTTTTCTTTCTTTAATTCTCGTTTTTCGTTATACCAAATAGATTTCTGTACTGTTTTGCACTTGTAGCACGCCACTAGCCTTAAACGATGGGCAGAGTGCCGCCGCCGCTTACCCCCAGATGTTCAGTACCGCCTCTCCGCTGCTAGGCGCACCGCGCATTTAATAAACGGAGAGCAAGAGGATGGGGGGCGAGCATGTCAGTTATATCTGGGGATGCGCTAGAGGCGCTGATTTTGGGCAACGGGAACAGTGAACCGGGTGTTGAGAGTACTAGACAGCCGGTGGACGACAGCAGTGTGACTTTAGAGCTTTACAGACGTATTTTGAACTTTAATTTTGTGGGAAAGTATGATCCAAAGTTGAAGCAAATCGTCCACCAAACCTCACACGCTGTATTATATAAATTTAGTAATGAAACTGATGAATGGGAGAAACTTGATTATCAAGGAGCTTTAGTTTTATATGAAAGAAATGTTGATGATTTAGATTCTAATGGTAATATAATTAATGATAATCAGAGGCATTTAACTCTTAATGAATTAGCACTGAAAGATAATTATAAATATGGTTTAATGATTATGAATAGAAATAATCCAAAGAATGTATCATTAGGTATAATTCCAAAAATTTTTACTTCTCGTTATCAAGAATTTTACAGAGGTATGAATTATGAAATTACTGAAGCTAGTGATCTTTTAATGCTTAAAAATTGTTTAGGTGATGTTTATGGAATATGGGTTCATAATGAAAAAGATAGACAAACATTTTTTGAATTAATTAGTTTAGCAATTGGTAACTAAAATTATGCATTGATTAATTTTTTTTTTTTTTTTTTTTACCAATATTCAACATTAATAACTAAATGTAACAAATTTATGGACTACTAAAATGTGAGACATTATATTTGATGTCTGTAGCAAAATATATCTTCAAACAGTATATAATGATTGTAAACGAGACCATATCTATGGTACTGCAGTTTTAGATCTTGGTTTAGTAATACCAGTTGGCAGTGGTCAGATCAATGGTAATTCGGGTAGTTGCTGCAGCATCTGGCTACCTTCGCCCAGGAGTTGCAAAACACCGGGGTGTCCATGAAAAATTGTACACATAAGTTGGCGATTTGCGGCTATATGCACGTGCTCATATACTATGCGATCCCGTTTCTACGGGTAATTAAGGTTGGACCCGTTAATTATCATCTTACACAGTCTACTGGGAAGAGCCACAGTACAGGACTTGTTTGCTGGAAAATGCCTTTGGCATAAATAAGCAGTGATATATCCAGTTGCCAACCTTAACTTTGATTGATTTCTTTTTTCTTCTTTCATTGCATTAACTTGGCGAATATGGATTTAAGAGATCAAGAGATTGAGCGATTGAGAGAGAGTTTAAAGTCTGTTACAGATAAATATAATAATTATATTTTCAATGAAGTTGAGAATCGTAATTTAATCAAACAGTTGAATGAAATAATTGATGATGAGAAACAAAAAGTTGGTGTATTAGCTAAGGAGAATGATGAGTTTAAAGTTATGATTGTTAATCTTAAAGATATGGCAGATGAGTTAACTGATGGTATGAAAAATCTTATTGAAGCGAAGCTTATTTCAGAGAATTTTGAATTAGCCAAGTTTGTTGGAGGTGCTGAGATTAACAAGGAGGCTCACAAGACAGAAATTGAGGAGATGAAGCTTGCATTTCAGAAGGAACAGGACGATATGCAAAAGAAGCAAGATGCGATGCAAAAGAAGCACGAAGAGGAGTTAAAGAGGGTACAACGCTCTAATATGGTATTGAAGGACTTATTGCAACAGCAGCAAGTCATCACCAGAGTCAAGAGTCCATTATCTAATGCTATTACTGCTATTCCAGAGGATGAGAAGCCAGATTCATTATCATCACTTCTGAGAGATGTATCTGCTATGAAGTCTGCTAAACAAAACAAGTACAGAAATCATAGAAAGAGTAGAAGTTTTGGTATTGGGGAGAGCATTAACTTTAACTTCCCATTTAAGAACTTGAACAGTCCAATGGCTACTAGTTTCTTCAAGAACCAGCCAAAGGATTTCCAAAGACCAGGATTGGTTCGTCTTGACAGTGATTCAGAGGCTGAAAGTGCCGGGTCTGTTAACACTGAGAAAAATGAAAGACCTGGTAAATTATTCGACTTTCCAAAGCCTTTGTCCCCACTCAAGAATAAATTCAATGTCAAGAAGAAGCCTTCCAATACCGGCCTCAACTTATTCACCGGTGCCAGCAACAACGAGATGGGCGAGATTGACAGTCCTATAACTGAGAGCAAGATGAACAAGTTCTTTGGTTCTTCTAACATTTCTTTGGTCAATATGAGTAGACCAATTAGAGGTGGCTTCAGAAAGAACAAAATACAGACTCAAGGTGGCCCAGAGTTCCAGATGGACAGACCTGCCCCACAAGAAGCACAGCCAAAGATCGAGCCAGTAGTCAGTGAGGCTTCTGATATTTCAGACTCTGATGATGGACATGCTTTAAGTGAATTGGAGAATTTCACTACTGAGATTTGTTACGCTACAGAGATTAACTATAAGAACCTTGACCCAAAGTGTATTACTCCTCTCTCTAAACAAAGCTCTACTTTCAGTGCTAATGGCTCTCCTAACTCAACAACAACGAACTACAACGATGGCAGTGAATTCAGTGGCTTCCACAAGAATCCTTCATTACCTTCTCTCACTGATAGTTCCAGCAACAGCAGCAGTAACTTTTCCAGTCCTAGAAGACAGCCAGTCAATGATTTCCCAAGCCCTCCAAAACTTAGTTACGGAAATAATCAAAAAGTTTCTAATAACTCTAGCAATCAAAACTATTATGCTAGTTATAATAATAAAGTTGAAACTTTCGAAAGCATCGCATACAGAAATAGAAACGGGTCAACTGAAGGCTTCATGGAGCCACTTAAAATGTCAGTATCTAATGCCAGCAGTATCGAAAGTAATAATGGTACTAGATTCAAAGCATTTTTAGGTCTTGAAAAACCAGAAGCTGGTCTTTTTGGTAGAAGACAACGTTCCAATAGCAATTCAAGCTTAAGAAGATTATTTTAATTCGGTTCTTTTAAACCTTGTACATTTCCACCATTTGGTTTACATTTTTATTAATTTATTATTGATATTTTACATTTTTATTTCTGCATTGTTATATTATAGAACATACTAATTAATGAGTACATTATTGCTTTTTGCTATCTTTTATTTTATCTGTTACCGTAGATCTGCTTCCACTCAACCTGGTGTGACGCTGGATAATAATCGACATAGTTAGCGGCGCTGCCGTCATGATTGTTAAATCCACCTACGTTGATTACCTGGACACCAGAGATAGTCTCGTTGAAGAACTCTAGCGAAGAGTCGAATAGTACGACGGTGCTGGGGAGCGGGTTCATGCCCAAGAGGACGTCGTACTTCCATACGGTCGGCCGCCGGTCCAACGAGAACGGACTTAAGTGCGACTGGTGCACCAAAGTGTTTACTAGCTTAGTGACGTCCGTCTTGAATGCTTTGTTGTCGCTCCTCTTTAGCGTGTTCTTGCCCAAGTTGTTGAGACTGAGCTTACGCAGCGACGATAGCTGCTTCGCGAGCAAGCGTCTGTCTGGCTTGTCGTGCTCATCCTCGTCGTCAATTTCCTGAACTCCAGTGTCGCCGTCTAGCATGTCTGAGATCATGTTTTCCTTGTTGAGGTCCATAGAGATGGTTCTCAACGTCTCGGCTCTCTTGGCGTAGTACTTGAATTGTATGTTGTTCTTGACCATGCTGTCGTACACTGTATCATTGAGCAAGCTGATCTCGTCGTTCAAATAGAACATCTTGAAAGGATTCGTCACCATCCTCAAGTGCTTAACAACGCTTCCCAAACGGTTTAAAAATAGCTTAGGAAGTCTTGGGTACGGCATAACGATGGATCTGTCTGCCTGAGGTGCGAGCGACGACCAGGGGTCAAGGTTTCCAGCAACAAATATGAACTCAGTCTTGGAGCACAACACTGGGAACTTGGTGAGAATAATCGCTAGCGAGTCAAAGAGATTCTTGTAGTGCATGGAGGAGTTCTCTCCGAAATTGGATGAAACATGGAAAGATCTCGAGAGAAACGAACCTGGAAACACGATAGCCATCGGTAAATTAGTTAGATCAGCGCTGAGATGCGTAAAGAACTTTTTCAAGTAGTCTAATGTCTTGAGAGAATCAAGAAATATATTTGAGCCTAAAAAAACCACCCTCTCAAGTTTCACAGAAGTTTCCAGATCTTCAAGAGAGTACTGTTCTTCAATATCATTAATTAACTTCTTTCTGTAAGCTTCTTGAGTTTGTATGTGTTCAGATCCAATTAGATCTAGTCTTCTTGATTGAAAATCAACATGTCCAAAATGCTGAAAAAAGTTGGTTCTAGTTTCGGGACGTGGTTGATATATTAAATTAACAACAAATTTACTTTTACCTGCAAAATTAACATAAAGACCATCACAAATAACCATACAGCCTTCAAAATAAAAGAAATTGTCATCAGGGCGAGCATTATCCAAGTCCAACTCAATAGCATCGGTAGAGTCCTGTAGTATATAATTACCAGCAGGGTCTTTGGATAATAATCCAAATATTATGAATGAATTTCCGTGACGACCAAGTAAATTCTTAATTAACATCACCTGCTGTCTCTCACCGTTTATAGACTTCAATTTTTCAAAGTCCTTGTCGATATTGAAAAGATCTAACTCATCAAAATATGTAGAAGAAACGGGATTCAATGCCTCTTGAAAATGAAATGATTCGTTTCTCAAAATCCTGTGATATGTTTGATAATATCTCGCTAAATTTACATCTAAACAGTCCTCTATATTAAAATCCTGCGCTAGCTTCTTTACCAAACTCGTTTCCTTCTGTATAACGTCGTGCGAGTCTCCGTGCGGCTCGTACCGTCTGCGCTGGTGGTTGTACCGCGGAACTGGCATCTCATAGAGATCCCTGACGGTGAAGTAGTCCTCTCTCCTGAGCTTCTGCGCCTCTGAAAGGTTGTACTGCAGCATCTGATCGTCATCGTCAACTATTGTGTTCGTTCTATCAGCCAACTGAGAATCACTACTGGCGCCGAGCATCTCAGTGAGATTGGCTTGCACCGCGGCACCATGGTCGTTAATCTTCTTCTCAGAGAGTTCAGCTATGAGCGCAGTCAAATTAGAGCCGTCTATGAAAAGGTTCTTATTACCTAAATATTTAACTTTCCATGCTTTACCAATATCTTCAATGGCCTTCATAGACGTCGGCGATTTCCACTGTGAACCATACGTATTTCCAATATACTCAGTAAGAACCTCAAGCCCGTCAGATTTAACGTGGAGCCCATACTTCTTGGTGAGGATCCGGTACGCTATAGGCCGGAGATGCGACGACTTGAGCTTTATAGGAAGAGGTAACGGTTCTATCAGCATACTGTCCTTAAGAGAGTTTCCGCGCCCTAGTCTGCAGTACGCGTTTTTTTTCCTATATTTTTTTATTTTATTTAATTTTCGTGACCGCGTAGCTTGGCCCACTAATAATGCTACAGGTAAACACACACAATGTATCATATTATTTATGTTCTATGATACCCATTCCCAGATAATTAGAGAGATGCAAATAGAAGCAGTACTAACTCCAAATATAAAAAAAAAATAAACAAAAAAAAAAGTAAAACAAATGAGTCGTGAAGCAATGATAGTGATATGAGTGATTAGATTTTACTCCAATCGACGTCTTTAGCCTTGTATTCTACTGTTTTATATTCGTAAAGAGAATCAGTAGGTTCTTTCTTAATATTTGGAAAGTTTTTTTGAGTATTAGCAATATTTGCTTCAAATGATTCTGTTGTAGTATCTGAAGTTTCAGATATTGTTGAGGCAATAAAATCAGAATAAGCTGATTGAAAGATTGGTAATGATGATTGATCGAATTCATAAGATTCTAAAGAGAACAGACCTATTAATAAATTAGATTGATGCAGAGGTTCATTATTAAAGAGGAAATTAGATGGTGAAGTTGAAGTTGAAATATTTGTAGATTCTTGATTGAATCCAGTAAAGTTTAGCATTGCACTATCAGAGTTATGTCTAACTGGAATTTCATAATCATAACCTAAACTATCAGTACTAACTCCATAATTAAATGTATCAAATAATTCTTGATATGGAGCAGACTGGGGAACAATATCCAGCGACGAGTCAAATGTTGTAAAACTTCTAGGAGAGATACATCTAGACTGCATATCATAGGGTTGAAATGTCTGTGATGAAGAAGGAGATGAAGAATATTGAGAGTTATTAATTGTAGATTTTTCAACTCTTGAATTATTTTTTTGAGTTGTCTTCTTTTTTAATCTTCTTTTACATGGACTGAGTTTACCATCTCTTGGTGTAATATGAGTTTTTAAGTTATCAACTCTGCTAAATACTTTCCCACAGTTTGGACACTGTCTGTGCTGCTTGTGCTCCTTGAGATCATGGTCCCGGGCGAAACCAAGCACAGTAAATGGACAGTCGTTAGCGAAAGTGTGGTTACCATCACAGTAGATTCTAGGGCGATAGCCGACCTGTTTTAAATGTTTGTTCATGTGGACAGCCAAAGACATGTAACTGTCGTGCTTCTTGGCCTTCTCGTCGCACTTGGAGTACCGGCAGAATAGCTTGATCTTCTGTGGAGTCTCTAGCTTCATGTACTCACGAATAGCCTCGTTGCCAGTGAGCGCTTCAACAAAATCAAAGCTACTACCACTGAAGTCATTAGGAGCAAAACCATCGTATCTCTGATTGTAGAGACCTGGATTACTAACAGAGCTTTGTTTCTTTGTGTTTGGGGCTTGATTAAACATTTAAGGAATGCTTGTACTTGTTTAGAATAAAGGAAAGTATGTTAAGGACAAGGCGTTGCTTAAATATTTTAATAACTTAACAGATTCATTAACGCAGGATATTAAGACCATTAAATAGGATATTTGTCTTAACAAGGTATAGTGTCATCGTCCACTTTCTGCGACCAACCTAAATTGGAATTATGAGGTACACTCATTCATCTATGCAAGTTGCCCCATTATAAAATAGACGGCAAATGTGTCAGATATGATGAGAGTCTAAATTAAAGAAAGCAAGATTAAAAGATTTAACAAGGTTATAATAGTATTTTAAATAATTTTAATAATTTTAATAATAATAATAAAATTATTAAATTATATAACTAATTAGTTATATAATGTTATTGTAAAAAGTGTAAATAATTGTACATTTGAATATTATCAGTAATTAATGTAAGTAAGTTAACCCCTAAGCGAGGCCCAATTATACTGCTTGTTATGTACTGAGACATTGTGAATTATTTCTTAATTATGTTTTGAATATGTTAAATAAGTGATAGATCAAATGTTGGGTTTGTTTGTATTTTTGAAAGTATGCATAATTTATTAAGAAAAAAACTAAAAATAACTTTTGTTTATTAATTAAATTATTTATTTTTATAACATTTATAAAGTATATAATACTTATATTTCCAATTTAAACATTTTGAAACGTCTAGTGCTTTTGCCAGGGATTTTTCTGAGTATAACTAGGCACTACCCTTAAACTTACAAGCGGAGATCCTCAAGTAAAAGTATGCAGCAAAGTATACATCTACAAAGGAAAACCTTATTATTAATGTCTCGCTTTTTCTTTCAAATGTGGTTACTATTTATAGTGAAACTAACTCAGACGTAATGCCATCGTATGTAATGTGGCGCCGGCACAGAATAGGTTCCCTTTCGGTTAAGTAGCCAGCTATTAAGGACGAGTCTCCTTCCCTTATCGGACGGCGTCGCTAGCAGGCCCCGACAGCCAGGCCAGTATCTCTTGCTCGCTGACTCGGGCCGTCCAGCACCAGCCGAGACCAGCCAGGGCCGCCCAGCGCCGTCGCGCAGTACTCGCCGCCGACGCCGGCCGGCAGCGTCGCAGCCACAGCCAGCACTCGCTGCTGCCATCGACTGACTCACTGCAGCCCCAACAACCAGCCCAACTCCGCGGCGGTCTTCTCCCCTACCAAGCCCTGTAACTCTTCATGCCTCATGAACTGGTGGTCCGTGTACTCAAAGCCTGGGACCACCACCTCGCTGATCAACAAATGTTCGTCTGAATCAGATAAGAAACTAGCTTTCCAAACTCCCCCAGGAACAACCCATTGAGCAACTTCGCCCTTTGAAAAATTAAACCCAACTTTAAATGATTTTATTTCACCATTAGGGTAAATTAATACATATTGTCCTGAACCTTGTTGTAAAATATGTATAATACGCGATCTATTGCAATGTAATCTACCCATTGGTATATGTGGTGTAATTAAATAATAAATTAAAGTAGAATAATTTCTTTTAGAAGTATCATTATCTAATACTTTATAATTACTTTCCATAATAAAAGGAGATCTATCAGTTTCTTTAAAATATCCACCTTCCCTATGTTCAATCAATTGTAAGTCATCAATTAATTTCTGACAGTACGGACCATTGGCTTCCGGGCACTCAATATATTTGGATTTCTTAATTAAAACACTTGTCTCAATCTTGTCAATAGTCTCAGATTTAAGCTCAATCCCACTCATACTGGCCCAACCTGCTCCCGCAGCCCTCAAAATACTTCACCCCAGACCTCTCCTTATCGCGCGCGCGCTTAGCAACGCGTTTGGGGGGAAACCGACAGATCACCAACATCATAGCCTGGGTGTAGGAAGCGAGCAACGATGTCGAACAGAAAAGTACGTCTCTCTATTTTTGCCGTCGCGCTCGTGCTCGGTATTATCATTTTGTTCCAGACGTTGCGGTACAGTGACGACTTCAAAACGCCGGTATCGTCGATCAACGGTGTCAGCGAGAACTTGCTTGCGCCGGACAGTGGTATAAAGGGAGCATCGGGCGACGCTACGGGAAAGGAAGACGACCCAGAGGCTAAAATTGGAAAAGAAAAGACTGGTTCGAATACTAAAATAGACGATGTAAATGATTCAGCTAAAGGTTCTATATCATCTGAAATTACAAAAGTAAATAATGATACTCCAACTAAAGATTTAACAGAGAAACCAGGACAACTGTTTGATCCTGAAAAAGAATTTAATGAAATTTTACTGTTTTCACCAGTTGTAATTTTTTCAAAAACTTATTGTCCATATTCTCAGAGGTTAAAATCTTTACTTAAAAATGATTATGAATTAACACCTGAACCAATTATTGTTGAATTAGATAAACATAAACATGGTAAAGAGTTACAAACATATATCGGTGAAAAATCTGGACGTAAAACAGTTCCAAATCTCTTTGTTAAGGGAACTTCTCGCGGCGGATCCGATGAGATTAAAGCCCTACACGATAAAGGCGAGCTATTAGACTTACTTGTATCTTGGGGAGGAAAAGCGCTTAAAGTCGCCAAACACAGCGTACCTTCAAACTCCTGAACGCGCACTTTTTTTTTTCATCCACTGACAGCCATACTACCCCAAGCGTTTACTACCCCAGCTCCTACTACTCTAGCCTGCTTTTACGGAAATATACTTAGCATACCATCTCGCACTGTAGCTCTCCTTGGGACCCTTTACCATGTTGACACCTCCCGCCGCTACCCGCATACCTCTATGCGTCCAGGGCGGAAACATCACATGCACTTCCACAGGGCGCAGATGCATTTTTTATAGAACAGTCCCGCGCTACGGCCGACGGTTCGCAGCCCTCGCAGCGTAATGGGTGTCTACCCAGCGTTTTCAAAATTTTTCATTACAAAGAGGCGGCCCTGTATTATCAGATCAATAGAAAATGGCTACTGAATTGACTGTTCAATCTGAGAAAGCTTTCCAAAAGGTGTGTATCAACTATGTTTACTAATTAGAATGAGGTATATTTAATTTAATGAATTTTTATTGAGCAATGAAAACAAGGGGGAACAGCGCACGACGATGGGGACACAATACTGAAGAGAACCGTAATAGGTCTGAATTCTTAATGTCTGAGTGGACCAAAACCTACGAGTACGCGGCAGCGAGGACGTCGCGTGTGCTTGTAACGGTTCCACTGGGCGTTATGGACAGTGTATCGACGCCACAGCGCCCTGGAGGGGACGTCGCGGTGCTGCCCTCAATAGCGTTAACGAGAATATATCTGCTCTAACTAGCAACCTAATAGAGCTATAGCTGCTAAGCATAGCTATGGAGCATAGCTCTAATTTTACAGATGAATTGAAATACTAACAATTTAGCAACCTCATATCTTTACCAACCCAAAGGCTAGATCCAACAGAAGAACCAAGAGATGGTATAAAGATGTTGGATTAGGTTTCAAGACCCCAAAGTCCGCTATTGAGGGTTCTTACATTGACAAGAAATGTCCATTCACTGGTGAAATTTCTATCAGAGGTAAGATTTTGAGTGGTACCGTTGTTTCTACTAAGATGCACAGAACCATCATTATCAGAAGAGAGTACTTGCATTATGTTCCAAAATATAACAGATACGAAAAGAGACACAAGAACTTATCTGCCCATCTTTCTCCAGCTTTCAGAGCTCAAGAAGGTGACATCGTTACTGTCGGTCAATGCAGACCATTATCTAAGACTGTTAGATTTAACGTCTTAAAGGTTCAATCTGCTGCTGGTAAGGCCAACAAGAAGTTTACCAAATTTTAAGGAGAAGATTAAAGGTTATTGTACGTTCTTTAATTTTTTTTATGTTTTAATAAATCCTTACGCCTAAAATTGTTTTGTAGTTTAAATGACTGTGTATTAAAGAGACGTCGTTTGTAGTAATGGCAGAGAGCACTATGGGATTATCGATATCTGAGGGTCATAACCAAAGAGAGGAGTACATTGTTCACTCAAATATATAGTTCTCCTAGTATCTGAACCCTAAGATTTCCTCAACATAACTGTCGAATGGGAAGACACCCACTCCGATTCTTTGAGTATCAAACTTTTTGAATGAACTTGTAGATTTCATTAGCCATACTAAACTTTCGACAAAAGGGCATAATTCTAAAGATTTAATTCCAATTCTTTGATCAATGTCACTACCACCCGACGATGCAAAAAGTCCAAATAAATAAGCCACCGTTCTAGGGCTCATTCTGTAGCCAAGATCCTGAAGTGCCGATTGAAATTGGTCTAAAGTAATTTTTCCATTTGGATCTAATCTTGAATAATTTAAGAAAATACTTCTCCATTTATGAAAGAATGTTAACATATGATAAAATTCTCTAAAATCAACACCAAATTTATCACCTTTATCAAAAACTTTAATAATAATTTTTACAGCATTAAGGTTAAACATAAGACTATCAACATGAGATAAAGCAATTTGCAATTCTTTATCACGTAAAATTCCAGATCTAGAAGTATCAACAGAGCTAAATACTTGTCTTAATTTATCTTCAATCTTGAGCGCATCATCATTTGCAGTAATAGTTACATCTGGAATAGTTACCGTTTCTTTCTTTGGAGCTCTATTAGCTGAAATTGTACTGTCTTCATTAACTTGCTTAGAAATTTTTGGTTGCATTTGGCGAGAAGCTGCCATCTCTGGCGCAGCATTCACTGGGTTGGAAATCTTGAGCGGCGATAAGTCAATGTTAGGAAAGTCATCCACATGTTTTACTTGGAGAACTTGTGGCAGATGACGAGCTGTAGGTTGCTGATTTGCGCGCTGTTTAGTCAGTTCTAACTTGGATTCATCGTAAATAACGTTATTGGCTTTAGGTGACATGCGATTCATTGGAGAGTTATAGTTTTGATTATCATCTATAACACGTCTTGGTGTAACAGGAATATTTCTTGGGGGTATGTCCTCATTAGAATTTGTCTGGGAGGCTGTGGATTTTGGATGAGGCTTAGGCGAGCTCGAACGGGAAACTTCATTCTCGTTTTTTGCTCCATCAGGACGTTTAGCATATTCCAAATATGTTTTGCGGTACTGGCGAGGTGGAGGAGCCTGATTTTGCTGCATTTGCTGTTGCTGTATTTGCTGCTGCAGTTGTAATTTCAACAGCTGTGACAGTGGCAGAGGCTGCACATGAGGATCCAAACTTCTCTGGGGGACGTATTCCTGGGGAACACGATAATTGACTGGTTCCTGTAAACCAGGAGTACTGCCCTTGTATTCCTGAGGTATATTAGGGATTGGCGGAAGTGGCGAGTGTAGCTTGGAGCCACTGAAGTCACCACTGGCACTTGAAACTACCTGTGGAGCAGGCGACGAGCCAGCGTAGCTGCTCACACGCTGGTTGACAAAATCTGCACTTAGTCTTCTAGTGTGCGCAGGCATAGAAATCACCCTGCTGGTAAACTTTGCAAGATCATCAGTCGATTTACTTGCGGTGGTGCTCGCTTTCATGCTCGGCGATCCAGGCATGCTGCTAGATACGGTACCATTGAAAGCAGGTAACGGAGGCGTAGCGCTGCCTCTCATTTGAGGTGTTGCACCTGGTAATGGTGGCATCTGTCCTGGCATATGTGGATTAAAGTTCAGTGGTGATCCAATAAAGAGTGACTTATGCTGCATTTGTCTTTGTTGCTGCTGCTGCTGCTGCTGTTGCGCAAGCATTTGTTGATGTTGATACCCTAACGCAACAGTCTTTCTTTTTGATTTAATATCATAATCAAGCTCTTTAATATTTGAATTTTGTGGAGCTAAATCACCAGGAAAATTATCAGGGAAAGGTTTACCACTACCTGTATATCTTCTATTGTTTGGAAATTGTGGCAAACTAACAGAATTAGGTACTGGTGATCTCATACCAAAACCAGTAGGACTACCAGCTAACATTGGCGAGTGAATTGGTGACGGTTGTGCCGATGGTCTTTTACCAAATACTTCATTTGGTGTAGCAAATGCCTAAAGTTTTTAATTAGTTTCGATGTTTATACATTTTGTGTCAACTCACATCAACAGCAAGCTCACTTAAAAAATTCAAAATCAATAATAGTAATATAATACAATACAAAGTATTACTATTATTATACTGTTATTAATAACTTAGTCGCTTATACTTACCATAAGAGGATCAGTCTCTTTTTCAAGCTCAGTCGTTTTCTTCATCATTTTGTATATAGTTTATGGTCCCGACTGTCCCATCAATTCTAATTTTAGCTGAGGTTTCAAAACGTAGACACCTTTCCCTCTGCGCGTTGCGAGCGCGGGCGTCTAAAATTTTTTTAGGTGGTAGATCTGATGAGGCAAGACGTGAATAATTTCAGGGCTGGAGCGATGAGGCAGACTCTTGTTCAGCATGTTACGCCCAAGACTATTCAAACGATTGAGTTTGCGGCTCTTTCCTCTAGTGAGATAATTCAACAATCAGAGGTTGAGGTAGCTACCAGTGATTTGTTTGATTTAACTGATGGAGTACGGAAGGCGAAGAACAATGGAGCGCTTGATTTGAGAATGGGTGTTTCCAGTAAAGGTGCTATTTGTCTGACTTGTAAAGGTACTTTAGCCTCATGTCAAGGACATTTTGGACACGTTAGATTAGCTTTACCAGTTTTTCATGTTGGGTATTTTAAGCAGATTATTAATATACTCAAATGTATATGCAAGAGCTGTTCGCATGTTTTACTCACTGAGCAAGATAAAAATAATTTTATTAAAGAGCTTAGAAGACCTCATATTGATAATCTCAGAAGGATGACAATTGTTAAAAAGATTATTAAGCAGTGTGAGAAGCAAAGAAGATGCTTACACTGTGGGTCAATTAACGGGTCAGTGAAGAAAGCGGGTACAGGTTCATCTAATTCTGCTTTAAAGATTCTTCATGTTACTTTTAGATGGATTGGAAAGAAAGTTCCACCAGAGAAGGAAGAATGGGATGAGCAGTTTGAGTCTTACTTGGACACCAACCCGGAGTCCAGCGCATTTGTCAAGCGCGCAGTCGACGACATGAATCCATTGAAGGTCCTCAACTTATTCAAGTTGATCACTCCCAGTGACTTGGAATTATTAGGTATTAATCCTGAGAAGAGTGGAAGACCTGAGAATTATATTTGGAGATACTTACCGGTTCCTCCATCTTGTATTCGTCCGTCTGTTGTCATGATGGACTCTTCTAATGAGGACGACTTAACAGTTAAGTTGGCTGAAATCATCACTGTCAGCTCTATTATCAGAGTGGCCTTAGAGAAGGGAATATTAATTAATAAACTCATGGGACATTGGGATTATTTACAAGCATGTATTGCTATGTATATTAACTCTGATATTGTCATTAACGCCAACCCTGACAATTCATTTGGTGGTATGAATAATAAACCAAAACAAATTAGAGGATTTTGTCAGAGATTAAAAGGTAAAAAGGGAAGATTTAGAGGTAATTTATCTGGTAAAAGAGTTGACTTTTCTGGTAGAACTGTTATTTCACCAGATCCTAATTTATCTATTGAAGAAGTTGCTGTTCCTGATAGAGTAGCTAAAGTTTTAACATATCCTGAGAGATGTACTAGATATAATAGAAATAAATTAAAGAAATTAATATTAAATGGTCCAGATGTTCATCCTGGTGCTAATTATTTACTTGTTAATGGTGAACCAGAAAATAGAAGAAATTTAAAATTTGCTGATAGAGAAAAATTAGCTAAAAATTTAAAATATGGTGATACTCTTGAAAGACATATTGATGACGGTGATATTGTTTTATTTAATAGACAACCTTCATTACATCGTTTATCTATTTTATCTCATTATGCTAAAATTAAACCATGGAGAACATTCAGATTTAATGAATGTGTATGTACTCCATATAATGCAGATTTTGATGGTGATGAAATGAATTTACATGTTCCTCAAACTGAGGAAGCTCGTACTGAAGCTATTAATTTAATGGGTGTTAAAAATAATTTATTAACTCCAAAATCTGGTGAACCAATTATTGCTGCTACTCAAGATTTCATTACAGGTTCTTATTTAATTTCTCATAAGGATACATTTTTTGATAGAGCTAGTTTTGTTCAAGTATTATCAATGATGTCAGATGCTAATTTACAATTTGATTTACCTCCACCAGCTATTATGAAGCCTGTTTGTTTATGGACTGGTAAGCAAATTTTTAGTTTATTAATTAAACCAAATGCCCAATCTAACGTTCAAATCAACTTGGATGCGAAGAACAAGACTTTTGTCAAGCCTACTAAATCTCATTGGCCAAATGAAATGTCTCCAAATGATGGGTTTGTTATTATCAGAAACGCCGAAGTTTTGGCCGGTGTTATGGATAAGAGTGTTTTAGGAGATGGTAAGAAACATTCTGTATTCTATACAATTCTCAGAGATTATGGAGCTGATGAGGCAATCAAGGCAATGAATCGTATGGCGAAGATGTGTGCTAGATTTTTGGCTAATAGAGGGTTTTCTATTGGTATTAATGACGTTATGCCTCCTCAGACATTACAATTAGAGAAGGATAAGATGGTTCAACAAGCATATGATCTGTGTGATGAATTAATTACATTATATAATGAGGGTAAATTAGAGACTCAACCTGGTTGTAATGAAGAACAGACTCTTGAAGCCAAAATTGGTGGTATTTTGTCTAAAGTTCGTGATGCTTTAGGTGATGTTGCTACAAAAGAATTAGATAAATGGAATGCTCCGCTTGTTATGGCAACATGTGGTAGTAAAGGTTCTGTTGTTAATGTTTCTCAGATGGTGGCAGTTGTTGGTCAACAAATTATTAGTGGTCATAGAGTTCCTGATGGATTTCAAGATAGATCATTACCTCATTTCCCAAAGAAATCTAAAACTCCTCAATCTAAAGGGTTTGTTAAAAATTCTTTCTATAGTGGTTTAACTCCTCCTGAATTTCTTTTCCACGCTATTTCAGGTCGTGAAGGTTTAGTTGATACTGCTGTTAAGACTGCTGAGACTGGTTATATGTCAAGACGTTTGATGAAATCTCTTGAAGATTTAAGTTGTAAATATGATAATACTGTTCGTAATTCTTCTAATGGTATTGTTCAATTTACTTATGGTGGTGATGGTTTAGATCCTTTTGATATGGAAGGAGATGCTAAACCTGTTAATTTTAAAAGAACTTGGGATCATGTTTATAATGTTACATTTAATGCAGAGGAGTCACCATTATTTCCATTTCAAGTTTTGGAGCTCACAGATGCTATATTAAACAAATATGAATCAAGATTGATACGGTACGATAACGAGGGCCGGTTGATAACTGATGAATCTATAATGAATAATGATGAATATGTTGATAAGTTTGATAGTGAGCGTGAATTCTATCAATCTATTAGAGATTATGTCACAGATAAATGTAAAACATTAGCCAAAGTGAGAAGATCAAGAAATCTTCAAGAGCTATTAGATCCACCGGGAGATGATCTCAAGTATATAGATTGGGATGAATCTGCTACTCCTGAAGCTAAAAGTTTTGTTAAACAATTGTCGCATATTACGAAAACTATGATTGATCAATTTGTGAAGCTTTGTATTAGTAAATACTCTAGGGCTAAGGTTGAACCAGGAACTGCGGTGGGAGCTATTGGTGCTCAATCTATTGGTGAACCAGGTACTCAGATGACTTTGAAAACTTTCCATTTTGCTGGTGTGGCCTCTATGAATGTTACTCTTGGTGTTCCTCGTATTAAGGAAATTATTAATGCCAGTAAAGATATATCTACTCCAATTATTACCGCTAACTTGGTTAACGATGAGGATGAGAGAGCTGCAAGAGTGGTGAAGGGTAGAATTGAAAAGACAAAGTTAGGAGATATTTCTACTTATATTCAAGATGTATATAGTGAATCTCAAACATATATTGAATTCAAACTTGACTTAAAGACAATTGAAAGATTGCAATTAGAATTATCTGTTGAAGAGATTATATCTGCGATCTTGAAGGCACCAAAATTAAAGATTACTGACGTTCACGCTGTCAGTAAAGACAAGATTCAAATAGTGGTATTCGATGCTAATACAAAATCTACATCTGTTGCTCCTCCAAGTGCCCAGGAAACATATTTCAGAGTACAACATTTATCTCGTGAGTTACCAAATATTACGGTTAAAGGATTACCTGAAGTATCAAGAGCAGTCATTAACATTAATGAATCATCTAACAAGAATGAATTATTAATTGAAGGTTTTGGCTTAAAGGAAGTTATGTCAACTGATGGTATTATTGGAACAAAGACATATTCTAATCATATTTTAGAGGTACACAAGGTTCTTGGTATCGAAGCAGCTAGAGCTCGTATTATTTATGAAATTGACTATACTATGAGTAAGCATGGTATGAGTGTGGATCCTCGTCATATTCAGTTATTGGGTGATGTTATGACTTATAAGGGAGAAATTCTTGGTATTACAAGAAATGGATTAGCTAAAATGAGAGATTCTGTTTTACAATTAGCAAGTTTTGAGAAAACTACTGATCATTTATTCGACGCAGCCTTCTTTATGAAGGAAGATAAAATAGAAGGTGTCAGTGAATGTATTATATTAGGTCAAACTATGAATATTGGTACTGGTGCTTTCCAATTAGTAAAGAAATCAATGTTGAATGAAATTGATTTGACTCCAAAAGTTACTGTGTTTTAAGAATTATTTTTTTTTAATATAGATCTGTGAGAAGATTATCCTCGAGATGCATATATTCAGTTAAATTCCAATCATTTAAATAAACTTTCTCAACTGCTTCAATAACTTTTAGTTTATTTGAAACTGAAATATTTAAATATTTTAATAATTTATTATCTACTTTGTAGTAGTCCTCAAACTTTTTAAATATTTGATAAAATAAAATATTTTTAACATTACCAATATGTCCCCAATTATAGTTCCGCGAGCCTTTCTTAAAATCAAATATCTTATATCTTATAAAATTTAAACATATCTTGAACTTTAGGTCAACTGATAGTCTATTGTAGTCAACCATAGTGAGCGATTTCTTGACAATAAGTCTCCTGCCATTACTAGTTTCTGTGATACTGCTACCTGATATCGCAAGATCCTTCAAGTACATAATCTCCCCAAATTCACTCTTAATCTCAGGAATCTTTTTGTCTAAAACCACAAACGAAAGTCCCCGAGTAACGTCTGTTTCTTTCGAGCTGATAAGGGAACCAGCGCACGGCCCAGCGGGAACGGGCCTGTCATTGTCATCGCCATCGCTATCAGCAGCATCAGCGCTATCCTCCTCACAGGGACAGACACTATCTAGCTTCATGCTGTAGTCTGAGTATTCTATTAGTGTAAATTTCTTGAGAGAGTCGGCTAATAAATCCACGTTTATTAGCCGCTGTGTCTCTGATAGCTGACTCAATGGTCGAGCACTCAGCTTAGTAATCCTTTTATGTCTATTGGTCATTGTTTATTAACACTTAAATTCATAATCTTTGATCTGATATCCTCTACTACCTCAGACAGAGAATCCTTCAATATAATAGGCTTATTTTTAGTATTTCCAGCACTAAATCTATGGATTTGGTGATGGTGATGGTGGTGATGCCTCGATGTAAATTTTACGTTAAGATAGTTAGGTTTCCTCACTGGGATCAGTGTACGACGTATCTTTTTTGGTGATAGTTTGCTCTTTGTTATAATCTTATCTTTCTTTGATTCTTGTCGACTTTCATAAATACGCTTATATGCGTTCATTATAAACCCGGACTCGGTCCCTTTTTATAGTCTAGTGGCAATATGTTTTTCTGGGTGGTTTTTTCTTGCCTCTATTTACAGTACGCACTTGCCCCACCCCACGCAATAATAAGCAATTTTTGTTAATGGTGCATGCTCGGTAAAAAGGACCATACTCTTTCTACGCTGATAATATCTAATAAAACATATAGTATACATTGTTAAATCATAAAACTATTCTGTAAGTGTATGTGTCGAATGGTAGGATATAGCAGATCTGGTCCTTTCATGTCTTTTGAGTGCACTCTGGGCTCCCAGAGCTGTAGTAGTAGTAGAAGAAGTAGTAGTAGTTCTGGCGATACTGTGGTCAAATACCGTGTTCCTCCGTATATCAGGAACCCCGCTGACTTTTAAACTTTGGGACAAGTTTAATAGGTTATTTAATGACCGCGATGTTGTCATATTGCTGGAATTATTTACCACGGGTCTAGGCAACTCATTCTCAGTCTTAGTTATAGTAGGTGCGTCCTTAGTTCTGTATGATACACTATTTGGCGACATTGAGGTAGTAAAGAAATAGCTAGAAGTATCATATGTACTTACCAAACTATTTCCTCTTGAATGACCATGACCTTCATTATTTAAATATAATTTATTACCTTCAATGTTAACTGGAATAGGATTGGTATCAAAAGTTTCAGGAAATTGTTTTTCAACTTTATTATGCTTTATATTCATTTTTTCTAAATTATTTATTAAATCAATTTCTTCATAATTTTCACCATTATCATCTTTGCAATTCATCGTTACCTGGTCAAAGTTTGTGATTGTCGGTGTCCGCGTTACGTTCTCTTTGTCCCCCTCAAGACCAGCCGAGTACGCTAGATCTTTGCTTTCGCCTAGTGTTTCGTCTCCAGCGCCATAGTCTTTGGCAAACATGTGGATGCTGTAGTTACTGATGCTCTTCAAGATACCGCTCCCCTGTTTACCAGAAGCAGGCTTTACCTCCACACTCTCTTTAAGAGCCCCTGGCTTGAATTGATGGAAATAGTTATTCTCCTCAAACATGTACTTTTTAAAGTTCAAGAATATCTGCAGGTCAGTGTTGAATATCTCATCGATAGTCTCAAAGTTTGGATCACTGATAAGATAGTACGACTCAAGATAGCTGGGACCAGTCCCGTTTATCCTAAGTCCCCTACTGACCCAGTCAAACACACCGAACAAGTTAAAAAGCTTGACACGGTAGTTCTTGTCAAACGACTGCAAGGGGTTCGACGCTAAGTTCAAGCTCACTAGTGGTGCCTTTGACTCGTCAATCAGGAACAATACCTTGTCAAAATTGGACTTATCGTCGAGCCGCTCGACGTTAGGCTGCTGTAAATAGCCAGGCTTGAGAGAGTGTGGCTTACCGTCTGTTAAAGAGATCTGTATCCCCGATAGAAGCAAGGCCTTCAAGTTCTTTAGATACTCTATCGAATTGTGACTCAAATCTAGTTTAGTCAAACCAGAGACGTATTGCAAACCATCTAAATCTGTGATTTTATTATTCTTCAAAGTTATTAACGATAAGCCTGGAATAGAGAATTTGAGACCTTTTGTTGTGAAGTATTTAAAGTTAGATAAATCACTAATCAAATTGTCTGATAAATTTAATGATTTTAAATCAGTTAGATCTTTTAAACTAATTGGAATCTCAGTGAATTTATTACCTGATAAGTCTAAAGAATTTAAATTCAGAAGTAAATGAAAACATTTTAAACCTTCTAAGGAAGTAAGATTTGTGTTAGTAAATGAAAGATATTTTAAATTACTCCATTTATTTTGAAAAAATGGATTTTTATAATCAGTGAAATCTATGCTTAAAAGTGAATTATGTTCTAGTATTGGAGACTTTCTACTAAAGTCTACCGAATTCCTTTTCTTTCTAATATTGGCAAATGATTTATGTCTCTTTTTATTGAGTTTTTTCTTTTCAGGAAAATTGGATGCAATTGGTGAGTTGGGAAGTGAATTAGGAAGTGAATTAGTATATGAATGATTGATATTTGCATTGATTAGTTTGACGCTTCTATTATTATAATCTTGCCATAGGAGCTCCATCAAAACCATTTCAATTTTATTATTTAAGTCAACATTTTTAATTATAAGGAATTTTAGTGTCTCAGCTAAAGTGTGCCAGCCAAATATCTCTTTAGGGTTTATTTCGTTAATTTCGAGAATGGACAAATTTTTAAACACCACAAGTGGTATGATTGTGTCGAACGGGAACTCTTGGTAGTTTCTTATTAGTTTGGAATTTAAATCAGGCGATATTCTCAAACAGGGAAGTTTTGAGAAACATGAATGTAGATATTTGAGCGCATTGACAATTGTGACATTTTCAGTAATATTACTATCGTAAGGTGCGCTCCCCGTATAGCCACTTCCAGCAGATATAGAGTTCCAAATGGAAGATAATGCTGACTTAACTGAAGATATTGAAGTTATTGAAGAATTATCATTTGAGTTAATAGAGCTTGAATAGCTACTTAAACGTTTGTTTTTAGAATTATAATTATTAGATAAAAATGAGACGTATTCTTGTTGTTCAGATGGCAGATCAGCTAAATTAGATGAACCATTTTCACCATAATTCATTGCAAAATCATGATCAATATCATGAAGTCTTATATTTAGTGGTCCAGATTTTAATCCAACAGAGCTAAAACTATCAAGAAGGAAATATAAGTGATGAAGAGTGAGTGATAGTCTTACTGGTTTTCCAATTTTTTTATCATCAGAATCAGCGCTTGATTTTCTATAAGCTAGTAAAGCACTCGCTAGTTGCTTTTCATGATTCTTTATAAAATTAGAAAGATTTATAATATATGTTGATCCATCACAAACATTCGTCATTATGACATAGTTTGATTATAGGATGTAAACACTGGATTGAGGTATATCAACAAAAAAAACAAAAAGGGACGTAAGGGGCCCTTACCCTCATTACAAACCTGCACAACGCTCCGCAGTGGCATTGTAAGTGAAACACTAAGCGGTACCTCACATTAATGGATAGCGACGCCGAAGTGGACGCGGTTATATGAAGACATAACAACGTTAACAACACTGTGAAAGCGCTAAAATAACTCTAACGAGTATTGTTTACTTATGGAATATATTTTATTAGTGAAATATTCATTTATTCGTCTATTGAGGCTGTATAGGTGTGTACACATTCATCGCGATAGTAGGCAGGAAGGAAAAAAAAAGGGAAGTGGAATTGGGTAAGCACCGCGGTCTATTTTCTTCTATATCTGTTTCTATTTTTACTGTGGCCGAGGTCCTCATTAACGTTTATAGCGTGTCTGAGTCCAAGGATGAGACCATCAACCTCACTGATCGCTTCGTTCATCTTTCTGCGTTTCAGTGGACCAGGTCCGTCAGTGTCAGGACCAGCGTCGTCGTACTCCTTCATGAAATCGGCAAACTGTCCAGCGAGCTCAGTATCTAGCAACTGTGACTTTACTCTGATAGACTCCGCGTTCTCATCAAAGATTTTGTCGAACTTGCCCAACTCCTCCTGTAAGTAGTCTAGCTCGTTCTGCTTCAACTGTAACTGCTTCTCCGCCGCGTCCTTGGCCGCTACGAGCTCGAGAATCCGGAGCTGGTTCGTCTCCCACGCACCGCCGTCGTTCTTTAAAACGCTCTCGCTGAAATACTGCGTCAACTTAGCGGCCTTGTCCTGCTCGAGCACCTTCTGTATGGCCGCCTTCTGCAGCAAGAGCGCAGCATGCTTGTCGCGTAACTGCTTATCTTTGGTCAAGAACTCCTCGAGCGCCGTTAAGTTGGCCTCGAAGTCCTCGCGGTGCGCCTTGTTCAAATCTCTAGAGATCTGTAGGTCGTCCCCAATCTTGTTGTGCCGGAGATACTTTAAGTTCAATTCGTAGATCTCGAAATGCGTCAAAATGAGCTTCTTAGTGAGATAGTCGTAGTAGTTGGAAGAACCATCACCAGAGCTGTTATTTGGGTCGCCAGTAAAGTTCACTGACTCAGCTTCGATACCGATAATGTTGGACCGATTTTGAAGCTCTATAGGGTTCATCATGTATCTATTTGTTAACCTCTTTGACTCATAGAAATAGTCACTAGTACTCTTCAAATATAACTCTTTAAACTTTGGGAAATTGTCAAACTCCATTTTATCATCCTTTAAATTCTTCTTTTTAGCCTCAGATTCATCTTCAAAGTCCGAATAGTCGTCTTCAGGAATATACTTAACCTCAGTAAGGAGTGACTTTTCAACGTCCTGTGGTTTGTAGATCGGAATCTTCGTTATCGGTGGAA
This sequence comes from Saccharomycopsis olivae (nom. inval.), assembly GCA_030571755.1. Classification (NCBI taxonomy): domain Eukaryota; kingdom Fungi; phylum Ascomycota; class Saccharomycetes; order Ascoideales; family Saccharomycopsidaceae; genus Saccharomycopsis; species Saccharomycopsis olivae (nom. inval.). The sequence goes on along the minus strand of JAJLYT010000058.1, from coordinate 3,056 downwards.
GCGGCCAGCCAATCTTATCCACGAGTTTCTTGTCCTCAGTAGAATATAGTAACCAGTCGGTAAGATATTCAAGATTATTCATATATACACTCTTAAGATTAGGGTCAATCATTCCAACACGGCCGCGCTCCACGACTACAGCGCTGATCGTGTGACGGAAGCTATCGTTGATCTCGTCGCCGTTGTTGTATCCAAAATTCAATGCAATGTGCTCAACCGTGTATATCGGAACTAATCTCAATATTGGCGCTCTTCTTACCTTTCTGCCATAGTTCTTATACCGGATTTCGTTAATCGACGGCAGCTTGGTATTGACCGACAAGTCAAACGGAACAATTAAGTCCACTTTGAAGGTTCTGTTACCCTCGTAGAGACTCATAAACTTCTTCTTGTCCTCATTGTCGTCTGATTCCAAGTCCGCAGACGAGATTAAGTGTACCGTCACTGGGAAGATGGGCAGAAGCTCAAAACTGTTGCTATTCACATAGTTCTTAAGGTTAGAGTTCATATTCACAGAGTAAGAGTTGACCTTCTTCTTGATATCTACCGAAACGCCGTTGGTGTCCTTGTCCTTATTGTGGTTCTTGATGTAAGAGCCAGAATGTCTGACGTAGTGCACCTTGAGCCCAACAATAAGAGACTCTAGTAAGTCAAGCGTACGGCCCTCCCTCGCAACAATCAATAAAATTTTTGGAGATGGGACATGGACCTCTGCTAAAAACCTTTTGCGAACAGTGGCAATAATCGCCTGATTGATCTTCTTGTTTGATAGTCCATTGTTATCGTGTTGATGTGAGTGCAGTTTAGTGGTGCTACTAGCAAACTTCAGATGATTATGAATTTCACCTCTTAATAACTTTCTAAAGTCTTGAACACCAGTATAAATATCTAGTATATTCTTTAATACTTTAAATTTACCACCTGTTTGTATAAGTTTCAAAGGAATATCCTTTGATATTAAAGATTTTGGCATAAAATGATCAATTAATAGATATGGATGTGATGAAATAATTTGAATATTTAAATATAACTTTTGTAATGAGTCTATAAGTAATAAATCATCCTTATTATTTGTTTCAAAGTATTTTAAAATATCTGAATAGTGTAAAGATACAATATCGTCAGTTAATTCCTTTTGAAAATCTGCCATTGGCGTAGGTAAACAATAATCGTCCTCATCGTTATTGTAGCTTAAAGCACTTTCATCACCAATAAGTGACTCTGGAGCCTTGATTAAGGGCTCTGGAGTAACATCTAATATCTTGGACAAATCCATAATAACTCGCAAAACTCCTCCACACACACAAAACAAAGCGTAGTGGAGCCAGTCGCTCCTCTGCTGGCCGTCAATACCTGCGGCGACAGTGCTCACAACACACATAAGAGCTGAGCAAAATTTAGCGGGCGGCGAAGGCGAACGAGGCAAGGATGGGTGCTAGTTTGCGGTACAGTCTATTGCGGGATCTGTGTTTAGTACAGGTTGTTGGCCGGGACGCGACCAAGTACTTGAATGGGTTGGTTACGGCGAAGCTAGTGAGTCCGTCTCAGTCTTCAGGGCAATACGACTGTATTACTGAGGATAACAGTTACTATATTAACAAGGAGAACTATTTAAACAATTCAGATAATATGGGTTACAAGAAGACTGGTCAGTACTCATTGTTTTTGAATGCTACGGGGCGGCTCTTTGCTGATTGTTGGATATATCCGTTCCAGCTTATTAATAAGCCGATTACCTCTTTGGACGTTATTGCTAAGCAGGACCAGACGCACCAGAATTATCTTCTTCAAGTGCATAACAGCGTCAAGGACGAGTTGCTACAGTTGCTAAAGATACATAAGCTTGCGTCCAAGGTGAAATTGAGGGCGTTTGAGAGCTCACAGTTCAATAGCTGGTACATCTACGATGACCTGAGCGAGCTTCTGGAGTCTGTGACCGCATTGTGTAAGAATTGGCTCAAGAATAATGCAGCGATGAAGAGCCCCCAGGCGTGCCACGAGCGGTTCATGGAGCTCGTAAGCTCGCAGGCATTGTTCCGCACTAATGATCTTGAGTACTTGGCGAACAATGTGTACGGATTAGCGGTCGATGAGCGTTCGCACAGCAAGGGAATCAAGCTCTTGACATCTACAGATATTAATGACCCATTTGAATTGATAGACGGCGCAAAATTGGTGTCTGGACCTGAGTTCGCAGCCACTGAGGTGTCCAATGAGCAGCTACAGGTGCGCCAGATCATGCAGGGAATACCAGAGCAACAGGACCTAGAGCCCAACAAGTATCTCCCTTTGGAGTTAAACTACAACCTTATGGGAATTGAAAATGATGGGTATGATCCTCGTTACGAAGAGTACTTGGACCAGGAGATGGAGGCCCCCGGAGCGCTGGAGAAGCCCGATTACACTTGCGACAACGCCCCGATCATCTCGTTTAACAAGGGCTGCTATGTTGGCCAGGAGTTGACGCACAGAACGTTCTTTCGCGGAGTTGTGCGCAAGAGGGCGCTCCCAGTGAAGTTCTCGTTGTCCCAAGAGCTGGGCGAGTCTGATAGCGTCGTCGCGGAGATCATCAACACATTCGGAGTGCAGGATACCAATATATACTTTGAGGAGACTGGGCTGGCGACGTCTGAATCTTCTGGAGAGAGCGTCGCGGCAGGAAGCAGCCCGTTTGGACCTTCCAAGGTGAAGAGCAGACGTAAACTCAGTGCTGGAAGGTTGATCAAGGCGGTGCACGACTTTGGCTACGGGATCATCAACATACCGCAGGTAACTAAGCCCAACAGAAAGTTCTACGTAAAAGTTGACATCTCAGAGGAGTGGGTGGCCAAGCTAGCCGAACACAACGCCGACATAGAGGCTGGCACCTTGAAGCTCTTCGTGGAGGTGTTCGTCCCGGAGTGGTTCCCCGAGGGCTGGAACGAGGACGTCGAGGAGACCTGAAGCCGTGGCGAGACGAAATCGAGATCAAAATCAGGAGCAGGAGCAGAGCATTACATAGTATCGAACTTGACTAATAATAAATACTTAACTACAAATTTAATTTTTTTTTTTTT
>JAJLYT010000057.1:15718-64720 GCA_030571755.1 Saccharomycopsis olivae (nom. inval.) | reverse complement strand
TATATGGATTTGGTCACGGATGTTAGGGCGGATTAGCGATACGTAGTATAACATGGGGGATAGTGGTGACCAGCCACGAGTTCCTATACCAAAGAAGAGTGCGGTTATTAAGACAGACAGACCGCGTCCGCATGTTTGTCGGACTTGTACCAGAGCGTTTGCGCGACTTGAGCATTTGAAGAGACATGAACGTTCACATACTAATGAGAAGCCATTTCAGTGTGCTGCTTGTGGTAGATGTTTTGCTAGAAGGGATTTAGTGTTACGTCATCAACAGAAACTTCATGCTGGTCTTGTGTCTACGCCAGTGCCAGGTGATGGCGCAAATGGTGACCAATCTAGCAATGTTAATGGCAGTGGCGGTAGTGGTGGTGGTAGCGGCGGCAACGGGAGCGGCGCTAGCAGTAAACCTCGCGGAAGGGTAAAGAATTATAATAGTAATATAATTGAGCATAAGAATAATACTGAAAAGATTAAACCAGTTCCAGTTATTACACAAGAAGCTGTTATGCCGGCATCACAGCTTGGAGTTAGTGGAGATTTTGTTGGAGGATTTGTTGGATTTGATGATTTTAATGTATTTAGTGAATTACCAACTGGAGAAATTGATAATAATAATAATAATATTGAAAAGGGTGAAAGTCTGGGTCTGGAAGATTTATTAGAAGAATATCGTGTATTACCATTTGAACCTGAGTCTTCACTGTACGGACTTAAGAGGTTTAATAGTAACAATTCGCTGGCGTCCGAGTCTACTTCACCACTGGATTCAGTTTATCAGCCGTTCAGTCCATCACCAATGACGAGAACTACGACCAATGAGGTGGTTGCGCCGGGGATGGGGCACTCTAACAGTCTAAACGCGAGCAGCACAGTGAACGGCATGGCGCCGTTGCGCAAGATTCGCTCAGAGCCTGAAGACGATATTCTCGCGTCGTTCCAGATCCAGCGGCACGCCTCTTTCCTGGCAGCTGATGCGCAGCCTGATCAATCTAACGTGGACGCCAGTGCCGATTGGAACGTCGGCGATTTGGACGACCCGCTCGCCCAGTCGTGGTTGGACGACTTTATCAAGACGCCTTTCTCAGTGGATATTAACCAAATTGGTTTCGTTGGAGAGCCTACTACTATTCCAATTACCAAAAAAGCTGAACCTAAAGTTGCTGGAAGAATTAATAAAGTAACTACTAGAGCTCCAATTAAACGTCAACCTGATATTCCTTCATTATTTAGAGATCGTCAAATGGATTTATTTAAACAAGAGATTCCTACACCTCCAGTTGAACAAACAGCACCACTGTTTAATAGCAGTTATGAGCAAGATACTTATGATTTATTTACAGTAAGTATACGAAATCATGTAATCTCTCATAATGGTCTAAATGATAGTCAATTCCCAAGTGTGGGTGAATTGAACCTGTATATCTTTCTTTATTGCAAAGAATTTGATAGATATTTCCCATTCGTGCATCTCCCATCATTAGAACTGACAGAGGCGAACATTCCGCTCCTTTTGGCGGTGGCTGCTATCGGTGCGTTGTACCTGTTTCATCTGGCCAACTCGTTGCTCCTCTTTGGAGTTTCCAAGTATTATATTCACGGATTCTTAGAGGCTAATAAGGACGTACAACATCAAGATATTCCTCTTTGGTTAGTGCAATGTCTCACATTGAACATGTTCCTTGGAGTCTTCAATAACGACGAGTCGCTCAACCGGTCTATCGCGAAGCAATTGAACTCGTTAGTTTACTTGGTGAAACGGTGCTCGTTGCACGTTGCGTTGGACCCTCCGGAGCCTGTGCTGCTCAGCGGCCAGTCGAGCGGTGCCTCCAGTTTGTGGAACACCCCACAAGACACGACGCAGCAGGCGTTTGGGTCGTCCCATAGCAGTCCAGCGGGACCATGGGCGGCCCCAGGAGCGTGGAATGGTGACAGCCCAGAAAATGGCGCGAACACGCTCTCTATCCAACAGAGTTATGCCCATTTCATAGTGGCCCAGTCGCGGATCCGGACAGTGCACACCATTTTGCTTATTTCAGTGCTATTTGATACGTTGATTGGCGCCCCAATCATCCTCCGTTCTGAGGATATTTCGTGTGGACTGCCTTGTGCTGATGAGCGGCTCTGGAGAGTGTCCAGCCACCAGCGGTGGGCGCAGCTCCTTCACCGCAACTCATTGACGAGACCAGAGTTGGCGGTTCTAGCTAACGGCGAAAGCTTTACTGATTTACTTGACTCGTTAAATAATCATAACTATGTGGCACTTACTAGTAAGAATGTGGGATTAAAAGTATTACTTAGTTTATTGATGTATATTCATCAAACAATTTATGAAAAACGTATACTGTTAGGTCATGGTTCATTAAGTGCTGCTAGATGGAGAATGGATGCAAGAGTTTCATTAGAATCACTTTTAAAATATTGGGAATTATTATTTATTAAAAATGAAGGTATTTTAATACCTAATAAATCAAATCTTGATCTTATAAATCGTCTGCCAATTTTAAAACTTATACTTCCATTACTTTCTTTTGCAAAAATTAGACTTTGTATATCAGTTACTCCAATATTAGAAAGAGTTTGGATTAAAGATTGGGATGGCATGAATCTTCAACTCTCAAAAATTGAAAATGATCCGGAAGCTTTACGTGAAAGTTCTAAATATGCTTTAAATATTATTGAACTTTGGATTGATCTTATTAGTGTTAGAAATGATGCTCAAAAAACTTCTAGAAAAACTCCAATATTTTTCCTTACATGTACTTTTACATCAATACTTTTATTATCAGAATATTTATATACAATTGAAACTCTTACAACTCAAGGAAATGCTCTGTTAACTGCTGCTGATACTGCTCTATTTGTTAGAGTATCAAATGTCTTAAAGAAAGTTAGTGTCTCTCTAGCACCAGGTGGTACATCGTTCACTGACTTACTAATGTCGCAATCAAACGGCTCACTAGATTTCTCAAACCTTTCAGATGACTTTGGCCGCGGCGCCCACCGCGCTGCCGCAGCTCATGCCAACGAGAGCATGGACATGTTGGTCCAGTTCATTAGAAACTCAAGACTTCTGTCAAAGTGCTTATATTTGGGTATAAGAATCTTGGCCGACGCGCCAATCTGGCCAGCAGCAATGTTGTTCGCAGAGGCCCTCAAGGCGCGCTCAATGGCAATCTCAAAGCACGAATAGCAGTAGGAATAAATGATGATTATGGTCCCCGTAGCCGCGCCGCGCCGCGCCGCGCAGTCCCACCTCCCAGGCGGGCCCCACTCGCCAGGGCCCCTAGGGCCCTGCGCACCGCCCGCTAGTACGGTTAGGTGACATTGCCGTTCTGGGGCGGGCGTGGCGGACGGGTCACCGAGGGAGCGCAGGAGGGCAAAATGCCACGAGCGATGGACGGGGGCGGGCAGATGGCGTTCAACTTTGCGAAGGGGCTAGTGCCAGGGGACTTGAGTGCGGAGTGGCAGCGTTTACAGAGCAATGTCAGTGCTACTGTTCAGGAGTTAGGGCGTGACATGCGAGGATTGGGTGACAATTTAGAGCCGTTACGTCAGAATGCGATGGATATGGTTAAGGAGACATTAGGTGGAATCAATGATGAAGGAAGTAGTTTACCAGCTGATTATTTAGAGTTAGTTGCACGTGTTGAAGCTGTTAGAGGAGCTTATAAACGATTATTAAGTGTTACTGAGACTTTTAGCGAAGAACTGTATGATTATCCACCAAATATTGGCGAATCAATTGTTGATTTAACCAAGAGTGTTAGTGAGAGAATTGCCGAGTTAAGTGCAGCTGGTACTACAAAGGAAGCTGAGAAAGTTTTAGCGGGGGGAGTTGCTGGAAAGGGTAATAGTAATCCAAAGACTTTAGCTCATGCTTTATCTAGAGCTGCTTTGAATGGTGTTGACCAGTTGAAGCAGGTAGAGAAGGAGGGCGACGACGATAGCTTAGTTAAAGTATTATTATTATTTGGCGAGGCCCAGCAGACGGTTGGTTCGCTGAGATTAATGCAGGATGGCGTTATTGTTAGAGAGTTTAACTTGAAGATTAAGCAGGCTTTGGAGGAGAGTTTCAAGACTACTGTTAAGCACCGTCGGGAGGTAGAGAACGCGCGCCACCGTTTAGACAGATTACGGTATGAATTAAAGGCGGCCGAGTCAAAGAAGGACGCTGAGGCTGATGAGGCGTACGTGGCTGACGTTAACTCGAGAATTGAGGCCGCGGAGGACGACTTGGTCAACTGTACGTTGGTTGCTGTACAGTCTATGCAGCAATTTTTAGAGCCTGTAGAGGCTATTGGAATGATTAAGGCCTTGGTAACAGCGCAGGCTAAATACTACAGAGCCGCCGCTGACGAGCTCGATAAGTTGTTGAAACTGATTGAGCTCGTAGAGGAGGATGACGATGACGACGATGACGACGACGACGAGGAATGATCCTGCGGTGTAACGTCATACTCTACGTAATTGCGGGATATATGTTGTACAAGTGTTTTAGGGGTATTTTTAGAGTAATAATTGCTTATTATGATTGATTATGGTAATTCTGAAGGGTTTGAAATGTCATTTTTAAGCTCTGAGAGTGGTGAGAATCTGGAAGGTTTTTTAGAATTTGAATCAGAAATTGAACAACAATGTATGAATTTAACTCGTAAAGATTTATTGAAACTTGTAAGAATTCACATTAAACGTGAACTATCAAAACATAAAGGTTTTGAGAGTGCTCTGAGTACTCTGGAGGACATCCTGGAAGCCATAGAGGACGTAACATGGACCTCATACCGTCCAGAATCTCTGCTATTGGGAACCAAGCACTATTTAGGACTCCCTTTTATTGTGATTGGTGTGATATTTGGGTATTTTTTCCCTGGGATGACTGTGCTTGTCTTTACTTGCAACCTATTGGCACTCATCTCGTTGTCTATGATTATCTCCAACATTACAGAGGAGCTAGCGGAATTGACCAATGAGACCGTCGGCGGGCTTCTCAACATCACGTTTGGCAACTCAGTGGAGTTGGCATTCTCGCTCATTGCGCTTTTCAAGGGCCTGTTGGTGGACGTCGTGCAGGAGTCTATGATAGGCTCGTGGCTCGCGACCACGCAGCTCATTCTCGGCTGTTCTCTCTTGTTTGGTAGTATTGGAAACCGCAGTATTCAGCTAGACCGTACAGAGTATCACATTAATGCGATTTTCTTGGTGTTTTCAGCTCTAATGCTCGAGATGGTGGACCATATGCCAGCCTCCGCCGCTTGAGGCCCCGCTGTCTCGACCGGCTTGGCCACGCTGCACTTGGTTCTATACGCCGCGTGCTTGTCGGCCCCATGTCTAGCGTCTTCAGTGCGGTCCAGACGGTTTGCGGGCCGCTTTTCGCGCGATCCAGGGTCCAGCGACGCCGTTGCTGCGTTGGAGTGCGGGCGGCCGCCTGGAAAGTCGCAAGAGCGCAGCGCACGGCTAATTTTCTGGCGCTATTTCTTGCTCTTGGTGACCGCAATAGTGACATCCATCAACTCAATGTACTTGGCAGACTCAGTTAGCGACTTCTCGCTGAAAACCGCCATCCCAAAACCGTTCGTCACCGTTATCGTCATCCCCATATTTGCGAACGCCGTTGAGCACCTAACGTCGGTTATTATGGCTTACAAGGGTCGTACCAACCTCGCAAGCAAGATCGCCGTCGGCTCGGCCGTGCAGATCAACTATTTGGTCGTCCCAGTGTTGGTCCTCGTCTCACAGGCCGCCCCACAGCGATACTCCTTCGTCTACGACATCCTCTATGTCCACCAGGCGACAGCCGCCGCATGTCTCGCGGCCGTATTCTTGCTCACCCCGAACCCAGGCGTCCTTGTCGCCGTCGTCCTCCTCGCAGGCTACACCACCGCCGCGACGCTCCTCGCCTAACCAATATACACCAACCACACTCGGCCCCCAGCGTAGCACGCCGCATACCCGCACACCATACAAACCATACTACTCTGCCAGACCCTTCCAGACCCTGCCAGACCCTACCATACTCTACGAGCAGCTCTCACAATCTACCACGCGCACCAAACTACAGGCACCCCACGAAGCCGCACAACTGCCATACAAAACACCACCAAAAACGGCCCACAAAAGCACACCGCGTCCACTCTACCCCCAAATCGCCCACCAGGGGGTCCAAGGGGGGAACCCCCTTGCCAGGGGGTCTGGGGCACCGCCCCAGCCGGGCCGGAGGCCGCGCGGCCTCCCCTGGTACCCTGCGCTGCAGCCCCATGCACCTCCACGTGACGCGCGATATGAAGAATCTGCGGCCTAGCTCATCGTGGGGCAAGCATGTCGTACGGGGACAATCGGTCGCGGTGTACGTTCTACGACAAGATTGGCGCGTGTCGTCACGGGGACAAGTGTCTGCGTCGACATATACGTCCTCGAGTATCTAAGACTGTGATGTGCTCGAACTTGTATCGTGCGCCTAAGGGTGGCGCTGCTGGGGCGGAGGTCCAGAGCTTTGACCAGTTCTATGAGGATATTTTCACTGAGTGCGTTCTCTTGGGGTGTCAGGTGGAAGATATTGTTGTTTGTGAGAATGCTAACGATCATTTAAATGGTAATGTTTATGTTAAGGTGAGCACGAGTCAAATGGCTGACAAGCTAGTGGAGAATTTCAACGGCAGATGGTACAACGACAGGCCGGTATTTGCCGAGCTCAGTCCAGTGCGACTGTTTTCGCAGAGTTGTTGCAAGCAGCACTTTTTGGGGACGTGCGACAGGGGAGACTTGTGCAATTTTATGCACTCGAAGCGCCCGAGCCGCGGGTTGTTTGAGGAGTTGGACAAGGCGCAGGCCAAGTACATTGAGGGCCACGGGCGGTGGACGGACCGGCGCCGGGTGTACTAGGCGCGCAGGGCGGCGTATCCATGTATTGGGACTGGGCGGTGGACGGACCGGGGTGCTAGCCGCGATGCTAGCCGCGGTGCTAGCCGCGGTGCTAGCTGCGATGCTAGCAGCTGCCAGCATGTCTGGACGTGCTAGTCGGCACGGCAGTGTTCTTGTGGGTGTCGCAGGCCGAGTGAGGCCGCGCTGGCGGCCAGGCGCCACCAGCATACTGTCCAGTGTACTAGCCGCGCTGTTGCGGTTGTACGTGCTACGTCGCGGTTGCAGACCATGCAGACTGGAGATCTCCGTAGAGCACTTCGACCACAGGCGTACTGTGAACCATAGGCGCGCTGTGAACTAGCGGGAGCCTTCAACCACAGGTGCACTTCGATCACAGGCGCACTGTGAACCAGCGGGGGCCTTCAACCACTGGTGCACTTCAACCACAGGCGCACTTCAACCACAGGCGCACTGTGAACCAGCGGGGATCACAGTCACACTCCAATGACTGGGGCGATGGACGTCGCAAACCATGGGACCACCGCAACGCTGCTCCGCCGGGCTCCGCCCAGTCGGCTGTATATTCGTATTCAATGTATGCCATTCCGGTTACCGCATGTAGCGCGCCACGTGACTACCGAGGGTAGTATAATGGGGATGGGACAGAGGGACGGTAGGAGTGCACTAGCGGATGGAACACGAACTGGCGAGAACGACGGCGGCGGGCGCGGCGGCGGGGGCTGCTGTGCCGCGGCGGGTGACGTGGGCGAGTAACGAGAGTTTTGAGAGTTCTGGGGGGTCTGGGACGCTGCTGTTAACGAGGGCGGATCTGGCGCGGTTTACGAGGTCGCCAGTTAGTGATATTTCTGAGGACTGGCGCAAGACTGGCGGGCCTAGGAAGCCGTGGGTGGCGCCTTGGGATGCTAGCGATGAGATATTTGATCCTGATAAGTTGGCGCAGTATTTTCAGGACAATTTTAAGCTACGGTCGCTGTCTGAGGTCGCTGGTGGCGACAGGGCGGCGGGGGAGGTAGCTCATCGGCCTAGTAAGTATGAGATGATCTTTAATAATAGCGAGATTGAGCAGGAAACTGATCCATTTGATAGTTTTTATGAGTGTTATGATTTATGGCTGTTATCTTCACTATATAATTGGTTAATTAAACTACCTGAGAAGTTACAAGATATATTTTTAGATATGTACGTTATTGAAGGGTATTTAACTAATCTTATAAAGATTCATTATAGTAAAATGAAAGATGAAGATATAGAAAAAGTGGTAGAGTTGATTGTTAAAGAATTATGTGATGCTAATTGCATTATTCTGACATTTGATGACCAGTGGTACGTCGAGCCTGAGCTGACGGTATCGGGAGTGGTGGTACAGCTCACGGCCTGCTACTCTACCCATTACAACCATACTTCAGGCTCAAAACTGCGCTACAGCTGCTACGATAGCGGGTGTCAGTTCGCTGAGGATTACCGATACTTGTTTGACGGCGACCGTGCTGCGTACCCTGTTAGTATGCTATGGCACCAGTACTGGAACGTCCCTATCACTGAAGCGCAAAATTTATCAAAGAAGGACCATGTGCAGTTTGTTATCTTTGAGCTTATAACTTTAAGCAACCACCAGTACCAAGCGACAAAACGATTCATTGAAAAGTACCGACCGCAGATGTCGCTGGAGCACGGTGCGACCGCGCTCCTGCTGTCTCACAAGTGGACCCTCGACCTGCTTCTCTTTGGTGAGCTTGCTAAAGTTAATGAAATTCGTAAAGAATACTTAATTGAGCCACTCCAAGCGATATTACTGGAACAGGGTAAATATATTAGACGTGGTTATGGTGAATGTGTGAGCGATTGGATTGAGCGGACGCTGCAGGCGTGTCTTAAAGATTTAGAGCTAAAATCACGATTATTAGTGTTTTTAGAGTTTAGAAAATGTTCTAATAGGCAGTTTAGTCAATGGGTTTCTCGTTTGCTGGCGTCTAATGAGAGTATGCGGTATTTTAACGGTACGTTTGCCGAGCTCGTGGAGATCAATAATGTTCTCAGCAAGCTAAAGCTGTCCTTGGGTAAATTCCTTGCTGCAGATGACCCACAGCTAGCTAGTGTAATACTTGCCGGTGAGCGGATGAAACAGCTACTAAGTGAGATGGAAACCGCGAAAGAGAAGTGGGACACCACCATACACTTGGACAAGCTACGGTTTGGGAAGGTGGGGTGGACTGCGAGGGGTGATTGCGTCTTTCAGCGGAAGCTTCAGACCAAATCTAGTGATGATGAGGATGTACAGGTACTTTTGTTTGACAATATGGTAGTATTTTGTATTCTTGATGTTGATTGTGACGAATTTGATGTTTTGGCATGTATTCCGTCATATTATGTGTTCGCAAAGGAGAGTGGAGTGACAAAGAAGCTTTTAGGGCGACGTGAACACGAATATGTAACGGTGAAAATCCGAGATGTCAGTGAATGGGCGCCGAAGTTGAGCTACCATGACTACACGCCACGCAACTCGCGGTCAGACACGTTTGCGGCTTGCATCAACAAACACCGCCAGCAAATCACAGAGAAATTCTTTGGAGAGTCAGATATTAGGCTAGAGCGTATGTTTAGTAATAATTACATTAAGAATGAGTTTGGTACGAGTAATGATGACTCAGTGTATGACAGTGATGCTTTAGCAATTTGGAACGCTACCGATCATAACATGTACACCATACTAAAAGATAATATTTTGGATATTATACGGATTGAAGATTATCAAATTGCAGCTCAAAAGAGCAGATTGATGATTAAAAGAGATGGTAATGAATGGCGGGAAGTGGCTAGTTATACCAGTGGTGGTAATGCATGTATAGCATGTAATGATGATTTGGTAATGGTTGGACTCAAGAAAGCAACGTTATTTATGGGATTAACTACATTGAAAAATGCTTATGAAGATAGAAAGCCAGTAGATTTATTTAAGGCTGCAAGAACTGAGGGAAATGTTGCGTTATGTGGCTTTTTTGAAGATAAGGCAGTGTCAGTATCAGTGTCAGGATCAGTTGCTTGGTTATTAGTGTATGATTTATCAACTTACAAACATAAAGGAACGGTACAATTGATTGGTAACCATGAAATTTTACGACTGGGAGTAATAAATGATAAGGCAAGATGTTCATTAATTGGTAAAGAGTTATTTATTGGTGGTACACCTGGTTCATTTTATTGGTGCACAATTCCTTTAACAAGTGGAAATAAATCAGTGAATACACAACTTATTCCACCACGTTCTTTATTATCAGGATTAAGTCAAGTTCAAGAAAGTTTAAGTAAAGATATACGCGTATTGGCTGCTCGGTTAAATGTTGCAATTCCATTGGGCGTGTTTAAAATTGGTGAAGAGTACTTGATCGTCATGAGTACAGTAGCTATCTTTTGTAATGAAAGAGGAACATTTCTGAGGGATAAAGGTATCTTGTTTACAGCCCCAGCACGAAATTGTTGGTTAGTTGGTTCACGGTTGTTACTTCTGGGAATCAACTCTATAGAGGTCTACGATTTGGAGCTCACTGACCGTGGCGCGATTCCTGGTCACTTAGTACAGATCATCAAGGGAAAATGTGTGCGTATGTTTGGTAATGCCAGCCTGGTCATCGTCGAGTCCCAGATCCTCGATTCTAGCCAGAATAGTAGTATATATCTGATTGCAGGGTTGGATTAGGCGGCAGGACGGTGGCAGTAGGCGGCAGGAGGCAGCGGGTAGCAGACAACGGGCAACTGGCAACGGGCGATAGACAGTGAAAGTTAGGCAAGAGACTAACAGCGAGGTACTGTTGGTGAACACGGCAGTAATTTCTAGCAGTGCACGGCCAGTCTGGCGGCCTGGTACGGCGGCTTTATTCAGCGGTGCCAGATGTGGTGTGCTCACTCTATACATACTATAGCATGTCCCCAAGAAAATCCCGCCGTGCTGGCCGCGCTGGCCGTGCTGGCGCAGTAGGGGAAATTTTCATGGTTCCTGTTCCATGCAGGAGCGCCCGCGCTCCCCGACGTATCGGCTAGTACGGCACTGTCAAACTTCAAATATTGTACAGACAGAACCAGGTACAGTGTACCACTGTCTGTAACGGAAACTTTATGTTTTAGCTAGCTCTTTAAACAGTTCAAAATGCGCTTTTTCTGTGTTAAAAATCACTTCCTGGTCATCGTCGATCTGTCCCAATTTGGACGATTTTTAATACCAGACCTAAAGCGGGTTATCTAACGTTGCTAGGATGGACAGGGATCTATGCAGTAAACGGCATGTTCTAGATGAACGGTTATTTTAAATTAAAAAAAAAAAAAAAAAATTTAAAATTAGGAAAAAAAATAAAGAAAAAAAAAATAAATAAATAAAAAAAAAAAAGACAGATATTCGGGAGACAAACTTTAACTAAATTTATTTATACGTTTTTCCTATAAACTTATTTAATAAAATTCTTTGTCTTACTGGTGTCTGACTTTGATAAAAAAAAAATATCTTTTGACCTCATAATATGCATAATAAAAGTTTATATCTTTTGATTCTATGTTAATTCCAAAAAGAGTAACATTCTATTGCTGTGCATGTTCTGAGATTCACACAGTATCTGTCGTCTTACCTGAAGATTTTGAATTATCAGATCCTGATTTTGCAGATTATCTTTATCTGAAAATGATCTGTCCAGTTACAAACCATCAATTCTGTCAGAGGTGTCTTCAAGCAAGAGGCTTCAATATCACATAGATTGTGAATATTTTTTTTATAAAAAAAGAAAGAAAGAAAGAAAGAAAGAACAAATGCATATGTTAAAACTTACTCGATGCCAAAGGAATTCCAGGCGTTCCTAATAACTTATCACGATCTTCTGGTTTTAAATCTTTGATTATAACATGAACATGACTAAGTAATTTGACGCTCTGGAGCGATGCCCAATTACGAAACCATCTAATATTTTGTCTATCAATTCCAATTCTGACAAATGTCTGCTTAATATAATTTTCAATAATCTGTCTAGTTTCATTTGATAAATCACCAATTCTACTATTAGGATCCAGTGGTATAGGAACTTTTGTCCAAACTAATAAATGTGAAACATTAATTTCAAAATTGTAAGGAAACTCATTTATAGTAATCTTAATATCGCGACCATCTTCAAATAAGCCATTGCCACTGCGTGATGGTTTTGGTGTAATAGCTTCATCACTAATACTAGGATCATACATAGCCTCACGACTAGCCCAACCAAGCTGTTCTACAACTAATCGTTTATAAGGAGTAGTACCCCGCGCAATACAATCATCCTTGACTTGTCTATACTTACGCGCCATGGAAGGCTCCCGCGCGAACCGGTCTAACTGATTATTATCTAAAATACGTTAGTCATCATTTCTAAACTAACTCATAATATATACTAACCAATCAACTCCGCAATCTCAGTAAAGCTTAGACAGCTCATTAAGCATTTGCTACCATCAATCACCTCAAGCCGTGGCGTAACAACCATGCTAAAGCCCAACGCATTGCTCAAATCGTTTACAAATCGCTCGGTTATGTGCCATGGGGAGTCTAAGGTGGGGGCGGGGCTAAGACGACGGTGAAGTTCTTTACAAGGAATATATTTATGATAATTCTGAAGTATCAGCGTATTACCCATGAGTCGATGCGTTGGCTGGATCTCGAAGACGATTGCGGCGGTGGCGCGCTGGCCTCTTTTTTTTAGCCGGTGCGCCGGAAGGTTGGTGGTGGGCAGAAGGCCCACTGGAGGGGGGGTATTAGCGTCTGATTATTGTAAATATCTGGTCGTTATTTGGTAGTGTGTATCTTTTGAACTCTTTGTAAGGGGGAAAGTACGGATAGTGCGCTGTTTGGGGCCGGCAGTGCCGTGGCGACTGCTGTATTGCACGGAGACAGCAAGCACAAGACTACTACGACCGTATATATACGTATAGGCTATGGCAAATAATTCATACAAAGCTTTACTGCTAAAAAAAATGTCAAAACACCAGCGGTTTCAAGTTACTTAGTGGTCTGTTCGACTGTGAGGTCCGTAGTGTGCTGGGAGTCGCTCCGCTGGCCAGGATGGGGTGAAACAGGAGCGCCTACTATTGCGGTATTATCGGTGACTGCGACCTCTGTTGATTACAGTGTGGTGTATTCTATTGTTTTTTGTTTTTTTCATGTGTTAAAGTGGTGGAGTATCTGGTAAAGCCTGTTGCTCTTAGAGTGCGCGGCGAAGTTGGCCCTGGCATTTAAGTGAAAGACTATCACATAGCAGAGAAAAGACAGCAAAAGTGCCACGGTCTCTGTGCTCGATACTTGTATACCTTGTTAATTGCGACACGATAACTGTTTATTTTTTGTGACTGGAAATCTGGACAGCCAGTGTGGTGCTATCACTGGCTAATGGTCGCGGCCGCGGCCACAAGGTGGATTCCCCGTAACCAGCAACCCTTTTCTTGTGGGTACCAGCTTATGTTGGCCGTACTCACTCGCCAGACTTCACTATGGCGATGACGGTGGTGCTCACTGGCTATGCTGGTACGGCCTATGCGGTAGAGTTGATCCTGTCTGCTTGTGCTCACCAGAGGCGCGCGGCCTGGCGCTAGTGGTGACGCATGCACTCTGCGGGCGCAGTGAGTGACATGTCTCATCAAAGCTGCGCGGGCTATTACAGGGCATAAATGGTAGACTGAAGTGTACATTAGGAAGTGAATAAAGTAAATCAGACTGGCTGGTGGTACTAGAAAGAAGAGATAATGATAGTCCATGAGAAGAAGAACAAGAAAAAGAAAAGCGCTGTGGTGGACATTTTTGCCCTGGAGGATGCACCTTCGTAGGCTTGGATGTCTAGAGCGGTGCTAGTAGATATAGCGACTGGGCTGCTGGAAAAGGTTCCGGCCTGCTCAATATCTGGTATCTGGGAGGCTGCAGTGGCCGATGGCTGAGCGACTGACGATGGACCTGTGGAGGCGGCTGAGGAAGCTGCGACAGAAGATTGGCTAGTATAACCTTGAACTGAGGCTATAGATATTGGTGTCAGGCTAACATGTGCAGCAGCTATTGTGGATACCTCAGGGGTTTCGTCAATAGAGGCCGAAATTGAGGCTGCAGAGGCTGACAGTTGACTGATGGACCCTGTGGCTGCGGCAGCGAAGGCTGGTGACTGACTGGTAGATGCGGCAGTGGTTTGTGCTGCAACAGAAGACTCACTGGTGGATGGCTGGTTGAAGGTAATTCTAGTACAGCCTTCTGGACCGCATGTGGTCACAGTAGCCATGACTGTCTTTGTGTTTGAGATAAGGTCCGTCGAAGTGGAGTTGGCGTATGGTACGGGCGTAGGGGTTCTGATAGTTTCGACAGACTCCGCATCTATGAGCTTGACATCAGTGGTTTCTAGGGGTGAAGTCGAATAGAATGTAGTACTGTTCGATATGAGCAAGGAAGTAATGGTTGAATTGCTGCTGGTTGTTGCGGTATCTGGGAGGTACTCGGTGACGAACACGATTGTTGCATTGCCTGTTGGGAGGACGGTAGCATATGAGGTGGTAGTTCCTGCATAGTGAGTGGTGATTGTGGTGGTTGTCTCAGGAATAAATTCAGTTACAGTAATAATAGTACCGTTTCCACTTGGGTAGGCAGTGGCCAATGAAGTCGCGGAACCAGTGTATGGGATGGTCACGGTGGTTGTACTTTCTGGGATAAACTCTGAGACGGTAATGACAGTACCGGTTCCTGTTGGAAAGACAGTGGTCAAAGAAGTGGTTACCCCAGCATAATGAGTATGGACTGTTGTAGTACCGTCTGGAATGAATTTAGAGACTGTAATGACAGTTCCGGTACCACTTGGGTAGATGGTGGCCAAGGATGTGGAAGCTTCGGTGTAGTGGGTGATGACAGTAGTTGTGGAATCAGGGATGAATTCTGTGACCGTAACAACTGAATCCGCTCCAGTTGGGTAAACAGTTGTGTAAGAGGTTGTGGTTTCTGGATGATGGGTGGTGATGGTGACTGTATCATCTGGAATAAACTCGGAGACGATGACGGCACTTTCAGTACCTGATGGACGGATTGTGGCGTAAGAGGTGCTCTTACCGGTGTAGTGAGTGATGATTGTGGAAGTTTCCTCGGGGACAAATTCGGTAACAACAACAACAATATCTGTTCCGGATGGGTAAACAGTGACATAAGAGGTTGTTGCGTCTGTATAATGTGTTTGGACTGTTACCGTAGTCTCAGGGATAAATTTGGAGACAGTGACAATAGTATCAGAATTAGTTGGGAAGATAGTAGTGAGGGATATGGATTTTCCATTATAATGGGTAGTAGCTGTAGTGGTGGAGTCTGGAATATCAACCACAACAGTATTTGTTCCGTCTAGAGCGGCAGCAGACTTGGTGGTCACTGTGGATGTGTATGTGTTGGTCCAGTGGCTGGTGGTGGTAGTTGATCTGTGGTATGGTGTCTCGACAATAATTTGAACAGGAGAGGATGGGTCAGAATATGTTGTGGTATAAGTGGTAGAGTATGAACCAGTCCAGGACTCAGTGGTGGTAGTTGTGGTAGCAGGAGCCTGTGGGGTAATGGTTACACATTCAGAGCTATCTTCATTGAACTGATAGACAGTATCACCAAAATTAGTGATATTTTTACCTGATGGTGTGGTCACAGTCAACTGTAAGTTGGCATATCTATACATGTTAACATATGAAATTCTAGTAGGATAATAGTATCCACCTTCTAAGAATGTTTGTCTAGAAGCATCAAAGTCCAAACCATCATCTGAGATAGAACCTGTGGCATAGATAACTTCAGTACCAAAATTAGCACTCGGAGATAATTTTTTACTATTGCAACAATCAAAGGCAGCACTTGA
Organism: Saccharomycopsis olivae (nom. inval.); assembly: GCA_030571755.1. Lineage (NCBI taxonomy): Eukaryota > Fungi > Ascomycota > Saccharomycetes > Ascoideales > Saccharomycopsidaceae > Saccharomycopsis > Saccharomycopsis olivae (nom. inval.). The sequence goes on along the minus strand of JAJLYT010000057.1, from coordinate 48,971 downwards.
AGCGAAATAGAGAATCACAGCATCATCAGTAGTATGAAAGTTGAAATTATAATAACCACTCTCGGCAGCATAAAAATAGCCTGTTAATACCAAGGAAAAGTTAGAAATAGTAAGATTTTGACCATAGATATCACCATATAAGATTCCATGTTCAATGTTGTTATATGTGATGGCAATATCCGCAACATTGTCAGCTTGGGCTACAAGTTGTCCATTGGTCGCATAATCATGTTCGACAAATTCCTTATTATATCCAACACTATAAGTATAATTATAAAAACGAGCATCAAAACCTGCACCTATAGGATTGGAATTGATATAGCAACCAGTACCATTGTGGATTGCACCTCTATTATCAATATCACCACTTTCAGCAGTGATTAAGCCGAAAAATAATGAAAAAGCGAGTGTTATAATACTAGAAAATTGCATTGATGATTTTTCTATAATAAAAATGGATAATTGATCTCTATTTATACCTATTTTTTATATATGCTTGTGAATAAATTTTGGCTATAATTGAGAGTCCAAGTTGATTGATTGTTTGGACGTGCATGTCAATCTCAATAAGTTCCCTAAAAGGTATGATATATTTCCTTTTTGGGAACTAAATTGATTCTAATTATCCAATATTATACAATAATATTGAACTTTAGGTACCTGTTCCACTTGAATGGAATCTAATAGATCAAACACCGAACTGAAAATCTGACGACTACTGTCAGATCCCTTTTGCTGCATGGTGCGGAGAGGCAGATGTACTCATGCAGCTGGCAGCCAGGGGGGCATCATACAGTGTCTTATAGATGATGCTTGGCTCTGCGGATGTATGAGGATGTGATGCTGTATGATTATTGTTGGACATAATGTTGTTGTCTACTCAGTATTCTCTCTATCTGATATGTACACATTATTATGGTTATGAGGACGTGAACATTACGATCCAGGAGGATGGTCCGGTGCAACCGTCTGAAACAGTGCCTGCCATATTAATAAGGATCTGCGTAACCCAAATTATGCAATACACGTCTCATGTATTGCGCGTACCAAATAAGGTTCGCCCTAAAATGCAGCATGTCCAGCGTATTAGGAATTTCCTAGCCAGGTACATGACTAGTGGTGGCTGAGGGACAGCGGGTGGTTGCAAAACTGTGTGTCATTTGGCTCTGAATAGGGGTTAGTGTCCATATTGAGAACTTAAAGCTCCCAGATGGGGTATGCTTATAACCCTCGCATTCGTGTTTGCTCATAGCACTGGTTTTTGCATGCAACTCTGCCATGTTCAATTAGCGACTGACATGTTTTATTGCCGTGATGCTGTTGGTACGAGATAGAGGGGGTAACTTGGAGTATACATTAGGAAGTGAAAAAGGAAGGGAGAAGGTAGAAGATATAAGTAAGAAGTAAGAAGTAAGAAGTAAGCTGCACACGGTGCTAGCTTATAGTAGAAAGAAGGAGTTCAGATAAGGAGAGCCCATGAGAAGAGAAGGAAAAATGCTGTTGCAGAGGTTGTGGCTCTAGAGGCCGCACCTTGGTATGCTTCAATACCTGGAACAGCAGTTGATATAGCGGCGGAGCTGCTGGCTTGTTCAACATTTGGAGGTTGTGAGTTTGCGGTGGCCGTTGGCTGGGAAACAGACGATGGTCCACCAGAGACTGTAGAGGATTCTGAAGCGAAAGTCTGGCTAGCAGATGAAGGAATGGAGGCAGCAGCGGCGGATGGCTGGCTGACGGAGGATGGAATGGATGCAGCAGCAGCGGATGGCTGGCTGACGGAGGATGGAATGGAGACTGATGGAGCTGATGATTGGCTTGTAATGGCGGTCGTGGTTTGTGCTGCGACTGAAGGTTGGCCCACAGAAGATGGACCTGTAGTTGCTCTAGTGCAACCTGCTGGTCCACAGGATGTGATGGTATCGATAGTGGTCTTAGTATGATGGACGATATCAGTAGATGTTGAGTTACCGTAGAGAACAGAAGATGAGGCTGGAACATCAACGATGATACTGATAGTTCCAGTGGAACCCTCTGGGATCTTTTCAGTTGGAATTAAAGTCTCTGTAGTGGTGTAGTCATTTGACCAGGTACTAGTAGTAGTTACAGTGACTAATTCTCCTGAAGGACTTGGGATCTCAACGATAACTGTTGCATTTTCAGCTGGATTAGTTGGAACGAAAGTAGTGGTTGAAGTGTATTCTTCATTCCAGAAGGTTGTAACAGTGTTGGTGCCTTCTGGGATATATTCAGAAACGGTAATTGTAGAACCATTTCCAGTTGGATACACAGTGGTGAAGGAGATAGAAGCACCAGTATAGTAGGTAGTGACAGTAGTTGTGACATCTGGGACAAATTCGGATACGGTAATAATAGTACCATTTCCGCTTGGATAGGCGGTAGTCAACGAGGTTGTGGCACCAGTGTATGGGACAGTCACTGTGGTTGTACCTTCTGGGATAAACTCTGAGACTGTAATGACAGTTTCAGTTCCTGTTGGGAAGACAGTAGTTAAGGAAGTCGTTGGTCCGGTATAGTAAGTAGTAACAGTTGTGGTTATATCTGGAATGAACTCTGATACAGTGATCATTGTCTCGTTATTTGCTGGATAGACTGTGGTATATGAAGTTGTTTCTCCAGTATAATGAGTATGGACAGTTGTAGTACCATCTGGAATAAATTCAGAGACAGTAATGACAGTTCCAGTACCACTCGGATAGATGGTTGTTAATGAAGTAGATTCTCCAGTATAGTAAGTTTTGACAGTAGTTGTAACATCTGGAATAAACTCTGAGACAGTGATAACAGTTTCACTACCAGTTGGATAGATGGTTGTGAATGAAGTAGATGCTTCAGTGTAGTGAGTTGTAACTGTAAGGGTTCCATCTGGGTTAAACTCAGATACTGTGATAACACTTTCAGTACCAGTTGGATATATGGTAGTATAAGAAGTAGTTTCTCCAGTATAGTGAGTAACAATTGTAGTAGTTGCATCAGGAACGTATTCAGAAACGGTTATAACGGTGTTGGTTCCAGTTGGGAAGATAGTAGTATAGGAGGTGGTTTTGCCAGTGTAATGGGTAGTGATGGTAGTTGTTGCATCTGGTATGTCAACAACAACGGTATCAGTACCATCTGGAGCAGTTGCGGTCTCAGTGGCGACGGTAGATGTGTAGGTATTAGTCCAGTGATCAGTGGTAGTGGTTGTTCTGTGGTATGGAGTCTCAACGACGATCTCGATAGGAGATGATGGGTCGGAGAATGTGGTGGTGTATGTGGTAGTGTATGAACCAGTCCAGGACTCAGTGGTGGTAGTGGTGGTAGCTGGAGCTTGTGGGGTGATGGTTACACACTCAGAGTCCTGCTCGTTGAACTGGTAAACAGTATCACCAAAAGTAGTGATATTTTTACCTGATGGCGTAGTGACAGTCAACTGCAAGTTGGCGAATCTCATAATATTAATGTAAGAGATTCTGGTTGGGTAAAAGTATCCACCCTCTAAAAATGTTTGTCTTGAAGCATCAAAATCAGTACCATCAGAGGCGATAGAACCAGTAGTGTAGATAACTTCGGTGTCATAGTCAGCGTTTGGCGATAATTCTTTACTGTTACAACAGTCAAAGGCAGCACTTGAAGCAAAGTAAAGAACAACAGCATCATCAGTAGTATGGAAGTTGAAATTATAATAACCACTTTCAGAAGCATAAAAGTAACCAGTAAGAACTAAAGAAAAGTTAGAGATTGTAAGATGTTGGCCATAAATATCTCCCCATTGAATTCCACCATCAATAGCAGGGTAGAGGATGTCTATGTTAGCAATATTTTCAGCCAGAGCAATCTGTATACCATCGGTAGCATAATCATGTTCAACAAATTCTTTGTTATATGGTGTAGCTCTAGTATAATTAAAAAAACGAGCATCAAAACCAGCACCAATTGGATCACTATTGATATAACAACCAGTACTATTATGGATGGCCCCTCTATTATCAGGGTCACCACTTTCAGCTTTGACTAAGCTGATAAATGACAGTAAAACGAGTGTGAAAATGCTAATAAATTGCATTATTGTTTAATATTACAAGAGAATATAAAATAAAAGAAATGGAATAATATCGTCCTTTTTATACTTGATATTTGGAGTGCAAAGCGGTTAAAACCTTATATCATTAGCACTCGAGACGCAGAGTTTAATTAAATCAAACCAAGCATTTGGGTATGCATATTTTAGCTTTATAACTACTAATTTCCATATTTTGGACACATCATCATTCCAAAATTACAGCTTCTCAAGCCTGACAGCAGTTACAGTCCGCGACCACCATCACGACCACTATCAAGACCGTGCTGGATGTGTGTTCTACCAACAACTAACGAATGATAATCAAGTCTGTTTCAGGGACTGTGGCGATGACCATGCAACTATGCCATCGTTAATGTCTGCTAAAGGCAAATGTTTTGCCTATTTAGGACATAAAACAATGTTAGGTTGCCGTAAAGTGTAGAACGGCAGAACGCAGAGCGTAAAGTATGCTTACGATGGTTTCCGAGTCATGCAGAACCAAGATGATCCAGCCCTCGGAACTTATACTAGACAGCTACTAGTATAACGGTAGATCACACTACCAATATAGGGGGGCTTTACTAAATCACTATCTCTTGGGCACCCCGTGTGTACTATTTTCTTCAACATCACGCACAGACGGTTCTATGACTGCTCCAAGCTATATATAAAGCGTTATGAGACCAAAGTTCCATCTTTGGGGGATAAATTTTAAGCGTCTACTGCTAGCTGGTTATTCTTGCAAAAATGTTAGCCACCCTCGGAATTCGTACAATGCATGCTGTATGAGCGCAGATGCAGTGCTGCACACTCATAATTAAGTTTCCTAATTTGGATTGATAATAGCTAATAGCGATGCAGCTGTGCTTAACCACAGTGACTCCAGAAGACCAAACACGGTGCCAACAACACCATTTCACAGCTGGTTAAAGCCAAGTCCACACGTTTTGTAGCTCTAAAGCGCTCATAAGAACAAACAAATACCGTCTTTGGCCGCCACCCACACCTTAGGCCTCGAGCTCCGCATTGCCACCTAGTTGATAAGGCATCACCGAGGACAAATATTAGTGATTCTCAAAATTTTAGGGATTCGTACCATCTGCTGGAGCTGTTGTGCTTTGAAACATTTTTCGGGACTCGTATGTCAATCAGTGATCTGCAAATTAAAGTTCCTTTTTGTTTGTGCGTATCTTCATGCAATAAACGTCGCAAGTGTCGCACCAGTAACTTAAGGTTTACACTAGCAGATTTACTAGCCGGAGACATTTATTTTTATTCTATCATAAGCTTCCCAGTTAGGATAAATCTACTTTTCTTTTACTCCTAATTATCCCCTTTAGAACTGGGGTTTGATTTAAATAAGATTTTAGTCTAAAAATTCTGGGTTATCCTCAAATATCCTACAATTAAGAAAATTAAACAATCCAATGTATATTGCCATAACGGCGAGAACTAAATGTATACACGACAAGAAGATAAAATGAGTAAATGGCTCATACCAGAACTCTAGTAGGCCTGGTATTACATGGTCTAAATTAAAAGAACCAATGAAGAGAGGAGTAAGAAAGCAGTGATAGAGCCTGCATTTCTGGATGCTGAACCTTCGTAAGCTTCGACCTCTGGAGTAGCAGAGGAAGAAGACTCATCGCTGGAAGATCCCAGACCGGCTTGTTCAATACTTGGAGATGATGATTCTGGGGTTGGGGCGGCTGAGTATGATGATTGAGAAGCAGCTGGAGAAGCAGCTGGAGAAGCGACTGGAGCGCTAGTAGCAGCTGGAGATGATGGGTAGGTAGAACAGCCTGCAGGACCACATGAAGTGATAGTATCAACCACAGTGTTCTCGTGGGATACAGTAGCATATGATGTAGATTCTGAAGGTGCTGATGTAGCCTTGGTGCAGCCAGCTGGACCACAAGAGGTGATTGTGTCGATGGTGGTCTTGGTCTCAGAGACGTAGTCGGTGGAGGTGGAGTTACCATAGTATCCAGATGAGGCTGGGACGTCAATGATAACACTAACAGTTCCAGTAGATCCCTCAGGAATCTTTCCACTTGGGACAACAGTCTCGGTAGCATAGTATGGGTAAGTCCAGGTGCTGGTGGTAGTAACGGTGACTAGAGCTCCAGATGGGCTTGGGATGTCAACGATGACTGAAGCAGTCTCAGCAGGGTTGGTTGGAATGAATGTGGTCGTAGAAGTGTAGTCGTGGTCCCAGAAACTGGTGACAGTGGTGGTGTGCTCTGGAATGAACTCAGAGACGGTAATTATGGAGCCGTTACCGGTAGGGTAGACGGTAGTGAATGAGGTGGAGTCACCAGTGTAGTATGCAGTAGTAGTGGTAGTTCCATCAGGGTCAAATTCGGAGACAGTGATGGTGTTGTTACCGTTACTTCCATCTGGGTAGATGGTAGTGTATGAGGTGGTTTGGCCAGTGTAGTGAACGGTGGTAGTAGTGGTTGCTTCTGGATCGAACTCAGAAACAGTGATAGTGTTGTTACCGTCACTTCCATCTGGGTAGATAGTAGTATAAGAAGTGGTCTCACCAGTGTAGTAAGTAGTGGTAGTAGTAGTTGCATCTGGGTCGAATTCAGAGACTGTGATGGTATCATTTCCATCACTACCATCTGGGTAGATGGTAGTGTAGGAAGTGGTTAAACCAGTGTAGTGGGTAGTTGTGGTAGTAGTTGCATCTGGGTCGAATTCAGAGACGGTGATGGTATCATTTCCATCACTACCATCTGGGTAGATGGTAGTGTAGGAAGTGGTTAAGCCAGCATAATGGGTAGTGGTAGTTGTAGTAGCATCTGGGTCGAACTCTGAGACAGTGATAGTATGGTTACTGTCACTTCCATCTGGATAGATAGTAGTGTATGAAGTAGTCTCACCAGTGTAATGAGTAGTAGTGGTAGTTGTTGGTTCAGGGTCGAATTCAGAAACAGTAACAGTGTGGTCTTCGTTGCTTCCATCTGGGTAGATAGTAGTGTAAGAAGTAGTTTCGCCAGTGTAGTATGTAGTAGTGGTTGTAGTTCCATCAGGGTCAAACTCGGAAACGGTTATGGTGTTGTCAGTGCCAACAGGGAAGACAGTAGTGTATGATGTAGTGGCATCAGTGTAGTAAGTAGTAGTAGTTGTTGTGAAGTCAGGAACAAACTTAGAGACAGTAATAACAGTATCTGTTCCAGATGGGTAGACAGTAGTGTATGAAGTAGTCTTACCTGTGTAGTATTTGGTGGTAGTGGTAGTTGCATCTGGAATGAACTCGGAGACAGTAACTGTGTTATCAGTTCCAGTTGGGTAAATGGTAGTGTAAGAAGTAGTTTCACCGGTGTAATGAGTTACTTTGGTAGTAGTAAAGTCTGGGATAAATTCAGAGACAGTAACAATAGTACCAGTTCCTGATGGGAAGACGGTAGTGTATGAAGTAGTCTTACCAGTGTAATATTCAGTGGTGGTAGTTGTAGTATCTGGAATATCAACAATTACAGTATCAGTACCATCTGGAGCAGTTGCGGTCTCAGTGGTGACGGTAGATGTATAAGTGTTAGTCCAGTGGTCGGTGGTAGTGGTTGATCTGTGGTATGGAGTCTCTACGACGATCTCGATAGGAGATGATGGGTCGGAGAATGTGGTGGTGTATGTGGTAGTGTATGAACCAGTCCAGGACTCAGTAGTGGTAGTAGTGGTAGCTGGAGCTTGAGGAGTGATGGTTTCACAAGTAGCATCCTTCTCATCGAATTGGAAGACAGTTTCGCCAAAGGTTGAAATTGTTTCTCCGTTAGGTGTAGTCACAGTCAATTCCAAGTTAGAGTATCTAAGCATATTAACATAAGAGATTCTGGTTGGGTAGTAGTAACCACCTTCTAAGTATGTTTGTCTGGAATCATCAAAGTCGTCACCTTCATCACCAATCGAACCGGTGGTGTAAATGACTTCATTGTTGAAATCGGCATTTGATGATAAAGTTTCACTATTACAACAGTCGAAAGCAGAATTAGAAGCAAAATAAAGAATAACAGCATCATCAGTAGAGTGGAAGTCAAAGTTATAATAACCAGACTCTTCAGCGTAGAAATAACCAGTAAGAACCATAGAGAAATTAGAAATTGAAATATTTTGACCATAAACGTCACCATAAAGTAAACCACCAGGAATATCAGAATAAGTAATAGCAATATCATCAACGTTATCAGCAGTAGCTACAACTGTACCTTGAGTAGCATACCCATATTGAACATATTCCTTATTGTAACTATCACCTCTGGTATAACTGTAAAATTTAACATCAAAACCAGATCCAATAGGACTAGAACTAATATAACAACCAGTACTGTTATGGATAGCACCTCTGTTATCAGGATCACCACTCTCAGCAGTGACCAAGCTGACTAAGGCCAGTATTCCAATGGAAAAAGTAGAAAATCTCATTGGATAAAAAATAGAATATTTGTTATTATATTTTAAGAGAACAAACAAGAAAAAAATCAGCAAAAATTACTCATATTTATACTAATTTTTACTTAAAAGACCATCAGGGTTTGTTATCGTTCGTTCTATGAACTTTGTTTTTCTCTGAGTAATGTTGTAAAGTTTAGCGTATGCTGCATGCATGCCAGTTCGAACGAGCTCTAAAATATTAATAAGCGTAAATTAGACTGAGCGAATTTCAGTTAGTTCACTGCAGGTATATCTTCTTTTGACAGTATATATTGTAAATAATCCTATAGATATATCTATCAGACCTCTTGAATCAACGACGTCAAACTGCCCTGGGGTTTCGTAGGCTCATTGACACTCACTTCTATGATGTGTATTCTGTCTGTAATACACAATGTAATATAACAATATGTCCATTGTTCAATAAGTCCACTGTTAGGACTAATTAAAGAATGAAATTTGGAATTATGCCATTTTAGTTTAATAATTGACATCTGTAGATCCCCAAAAAGTCGTGTGCTGCCTACACTAGCGATACATCCAAATGGTATTCATGCACATCTGCAGGTCGTGTGCCGCAACACTATTCTCCACTATTTTGGTAATACATCAGACGACTATACTTATCATAAAAATCACCTCTAAAACTTCCACCATTATTATGTCCTCCGGCGTTGGCGCGTTGTTGTACTAACGCTGTGATTCTCACGCGCCCGTTGGCCCTCCAATCCCTACTCAGTTCAAGATCCCAGATCTCGAAAGTGTCCCGGGTAATTAGACACTCGATCTGCATGGAAGGTGCAGAAAGCTGCAATTAAACTTCTGGGCTGGGTGAAAATGCCTTCCATGTTGGCTACAGTTTCTGTAAGAATTAAAGAAAAAGTAATGTAATTGAATATACCGCATATTATGGGAATATACCAGAGTATGGGAGAAGTGAATACATTAAAACTAAAAAGAAAAAAATAACGGTAATTTGTGCACTCAAGAAGTAAATATGATGGTATGAAGTTAAAACTAGAGGATAATCAGAATTTCACATCAAAGCAGTCAAAGTGAAAGATAACCGCAGAGCGAAGGTCTACATAACAAAATCTGCAAATATAAAATATTTTGTCCTGTTTTGGATGATTTTTTATGCAGTAAACGTCGCAGAATATTAGGATAAGATTTTAAAGTTCATACTAGCATATATAAAAATTTAATAGTTCGTGCATGGTATTCAAATCGTTGTTACCATTTTAGTAATGATAAAATTCACCCTTAACTAGACTGGATACTGAATCAGGAAAGGTAATCTACGTTTTAGGGGAACAAACATATCTTACTAGTGCTGGTTTATTAGTGTATTGATTTACCCAATGGTCGTCAGTTGGTCGTTCTATATATTATGTAGAAATATTGATTTTCATGATGAGTGAATGAGTGTACACTATTCCAGGGATACAGATTGGGGAGTTATTACTGCCCCCAAGCTCCCAAGAGATTGAGGCTACGTTCGCTTACTTATCGAAGAAGCTGGGAATTACGAACTATATTTTCGAACCTTAGTGGTCTTAGTAACCCTACGGGGGAATAAAGTTTATGTATATTGCCGTTTTGGGCGAGAAATAAAATTATACATGAAGAAGAAAAATGAAAAGCGATCCAACTGGAAATTCTGTTGGTCAGGTATTAGAAACAAAGTTTAGCCTAAACAAAGACAATCATTGAGAAAAGAACAAAGAATGCGGTAATTGATGCGGTGGCAGTTCTGGAAGCTGCGCCCTCATAAGCCTCGACACCTGGAACGGCTGACGAAACGTCAGAAGATCCAGCCTGCTCGACACTTGGAGCTGACAGACCACTCTGCTCAATGCTTGGAGATGAAGCAGCAGATGAAGCAGCTGGTGCGCTGGTTGCAGCGTATATTGGTGAGGATGAACAACCTGCAGGGCCACATGAAGTTACTGTGTCAACCACGGTGTTCTCGTGGGATACAGTAGCATATGATGTAGATTCTGAAGGAGCTGATGTAGCCTTGGTGCAGCCAGCTGGACCACAAGAGGTGATTGTGTCGATGGTGGTCTTGGTCTCGGAGACGTAGTCGGTGGAGGTGGAGTTACCGTAGTATCCAGAGGAAGCTGGAACGTCAATGATAACACTAACAGTTCCGGTGGATCCTTCAGGAATCTTTCCACTTGGCACAACAGTCTCGGTAGCATAGTATGGGTAAGTCCAGGTGCTGGTGGTAGTAACGGTGACTAAAGCTCCAGATGGGCTTGGGATGTCAACGATGACTGAAGCAGTCTCAGCAGGGTTGGTTGGAATGAATGTGGTCGTAGAAGTGTAGTCGTGGTCCCAGAAACTGGTGACAGTGGTGGTGTGCTCTGGAATGAACTCAGAGACGGTAATGATGGAGCCGTTACCGGTAGGGTAGACGGTAGTGAATGAGGTGGAGTCGCCAGTGTAGTATGCAGTAGTAGTGGTAGTTCCATCAGGGTCAAATTCGGAGACAGTGATGGTGTTGTTACCGTTACTTCCATCTGGGTAGATGGTAGTGTATGAGGTGGTTTGGCCAGTGTAGTGAACGGTGGTAGTAGTGGTTGCTTCTGGGTCGAACTCAGAAACAGTGATAGTGTTGTTACCGTCACTTCCGTCTGGGTAGATAGTAGTATAAGAAGTGGTTTCTCCAGTATAGTAAGTAGTAGTAGTAGTAGTGTAGTCTGGGTCAAATTCAGAAACAGTAATAGTGTTGTTACCGTCACTTCCATCTGGGTAGATGGTAGTGTAGGAAGTGGTTTCACCAGTGTAGTGGGTAGTAGTAGTAGTAGTTGCATCTGGGTCGAATTCAGAGACGGTGATGGTATCATTTCCATCACTACCATCTGGGTAGATAGTAGTAAAGGATGTGGTTAAACCGGTGTAGTGGGTAGTAGTGGTAGTAGTTGGTTCTGGGTCGAATTCAGAGACAGTGATGGTGTTGTTACCGTCACTTCCATCTGGGTAGATGGTAGTGTAAGAAGTAGTTTCACCAGCGTAATGGGTAGTGGTAGTAGTAGTAGCATCTGGGTCAAACTCTGAGACAGTGATAGTGTTATTGTTGTCACTTCCATCTGGGTAGATGGTGGTCATAGAGGTAGTCTCACCAGTGTAGTGAGTGGTTGTAGTGGTAGTGTGGTCTGGATCGAACTCAGAAACAGTAATGGTGTGGTCTTCGTCACTTCCATCTGGGTAGATAGTAGTGTAAGAAGTAGTTTCACCAGTGTAGTGGGTAGTAGTGGTAGTTGTTGGTTCAGGGTCAAATTCTGAAACAGTGATAGTGTGGTCTTCGTTGCTTCCATCTGGGTAGATAGTAGTGTAAGAAGTTGTTTCGCCATCGTAGTAAGTAGTGGTGGTTGTAGTAGCTTCTGGATCAAACTCAGAGACAGTGATAGTATTATCACCGTCTTCTGGATAGATGGTTGTGTAAGAAGTAGTCTCACCATCATAATAAGTAGTAGTAGTTGTAGTTGCATCTGGGTCAAATTCAGAGACAGTGATAGTGTTATCAGTTCCAGTTGGATAAATGGTAGTGTAAGAAGTAGTTTCACCAGTGTAATGAGTAGTTGTAGTAGTAGTATAGTCTGGGTCAAACTCTGAGACAGTAACAACTGTGTCAGAACCTGTTGGGAAAGCAGTGGTGTATGAGGTAGTTTCACCAGTATAATATTGAGTAGTGGTGGTGGTTGTATCTGGAATATCAACAATTACAGTATCAGTACCATCTGGAGGGGTTGCGGTCTCAGTGGCAACGGTAGATGTGTAGGTGTTAGTCCAGTGATCAGTGGTAGTGGTTGTTCTGTGGTATGGAGTCTCAACGACGATCTCAATAGGAGATGATGGGTCGGAGAATGTGGTGGTATAAGTGGTAGTGTACGAACCAGTCCAGGACTCAGTAGTGGTAGTAGTGGTAGCTGGAGCTTGTGGAGTGATAGTTACACAGTGGGAGTCCTGCTCATCAAATTGGAAGACAGTTTCGCCAAAGGTTGTAATTGTCTCTCCGTTAGGTGTTGTCACAATCATATCCAAGTTGGCAAAATGAACCATATTAACATAAGAGATTCTTGTAGGGTAGTAGTAACCACCTTCTAAGTATGTCTGTCTGGAGTCATCGAAATCAGTACCTTCGTGATAGATAGATCCCCGAGTGTAAATAACTTCAGTGTCGTAGTTAGCATTTGGTGATAATTCTTTACTGTTACAACAGTCAAAGGCAGCATTGGAGGCAAAGTAAAGAACAACGGCATCATCAGTAGTATGGAAGTCAAAGTTATAGTAACCAGTTTCACTAGCATAGAAGTAACCGGTAAGAACCAAAGAGAAATTAGAGATTGTAAGATGTTGGCCATAAATATCTCCCCATTGAATACCAGAAGGAATAGTAGAGTAATCAAAAGAAATATCAGCAATATTTTCAGCCAGAGCAATCTGTATACCGTCAGTAGCATAATCATGCTCCACATATTCCTTACTGTAACCAACACCATTGGTATAGTTATAAAAACGAGCGCTAAAACCAGCTCCAGTTGGATCGGAGTCAATGTAACAACCAGTACTATTATGAATAGCACCTCTATTTCCTGGGTCACCATCAGCTCTAACAATGCTGATCAATGACAGTAATGTCACAGCTAAAGTATTTGTAAATCTCATAATGCTTTACTGATTGTGAATAATAATTGAGAAATTTTATTATATTTATAACTTCTGGGAAGAGGAGATTTCCTTCTCTTTTGAGCTACTCTATAATATTCTTTCGTAAGAGGAAAAACCTAATTTGGTCCTTAGTTGGTGATTTACGTAGTGCTAAAGTATGCACGAAGTTCCCAATATATCTTCATGGCCATCCGAATGTGAAGCTTTTGCTATTTCATACTCCAATAACAATACAACTGATATCCCCTCTCAAATCACGATCTTTATTTGTCTTTTGGAAGGTATTGGATTGTTCTTTTGCAAACCGTTGAAGCCTATTGTATGGGCGGGCCCAAGAATACATTGTATGGATATGTACTAATATGCGATATATTATGTGCAGCACGATGTCAATAGAGTACCAAGTTTTCAAATAAAAATAAAAAAAACGTTTCTTCCAATTCAGGAATCAATGGATTCTATGCAGATAAAGTTGATTATAGACTTTGGAATAATATTTTACCATTGATATCATTGGTAATATTATCAGAGGGTGTTAGTGATCGGAGCCTAACACTTCCAAACAAAGCATTCATTAATATATGATCATAGATGCTCCGCTTCGCTAAAATTACAGATTTTTTTTTCTTTTGGGAAACCCGAAGAAAAAATATGGATCTCAGAGCACAGAATACAGATCTTAGATCCTTTAGAATACCACTAGATATCCTGGCGCAGACCCAATACGAGCATAATACTCAACACATCCCACCATATTGGAAAAGCTGGTATTTATCGTTTATTACTGCTGGAATCACTGAAATTTTGTATATTCTATAATTCTACATCTAATAATCTCTGATTAAGTCGCCTTGTGGCGATCCACTGACTCTGGGACATCCTCGTAAGATACGGTGAGCCCGATGTTGGCGATCAGAATGCTATCTATGCATATGCATTGCTGCAGAAGCGCATATGTATGTGACCTGTGCTTTTTTATAAAAAAAAATTGTAACTACTTTATTTGGCATTGTGCATTAATAGTGCCCTGCCTAGTTTCCCCACCCGCATATTTCAGAAACTGCAAATATGAATTTAGCAGCATAAATAAAAAAAAAGTAAGAAATTAAAACGTGAAGAAGATTCAATAAATGTAACAGCTAATAATATACACAAATACGGTTGTGCATGCATTGAAAAATACTCTCATACTTCAAAGATGGAATTTTGATTACCAACGGTTGCCACGGCAACGACTACTTGGTATCTAAACTAATACTACTGATGGCTATTGTTTTTGCACTAAAAACTGTGTAAGATTGGTCTGAAACAACTGGTGCCACTACTGACCGTAATGCGAATTAAAGTTTACACTAGAATCTCCATAGTTTTAGATGTCGCATAAGTAGCATGAAATTTAATACCATGCTAATTTTACCATTGAGATCGACGGTTGCCATAGTGGAATAGTTAAGTTGTACTACAGCACTAGTGTGGTGCAATAGGGGTTGGCTGGTTTACGTTTGGAACTTGGTTGGCCAGCGCCGGTGCCGGCGCCGGCACTCTTGTCATCGTTATCACCTTCAGTGGTTGGTACTAATAGCAGGGACAGCGTTGAAAGTATCCTCGGCACTCATGTGGCGACGTTGGGGATGTCCTTGCAGTAAGGTTTATGGAAGCGAATGGTGCACTGCAAATAGAGTTTCGAACGGGTGATTATTGCGAGAGCGGGGGAGGGGCAACGCGGGATATAAACAAATCGATATATATTTAGAGAACTAATAGGTATTAAATAGAAAGGGTCAAAGAGATGGCGAGCGCTATCCAAAGGTGGACAGCTCCAGGCCGCGAAGCCGCACCTTGAAGTGGGGCAACTGAAGCGGAGGGGCTGAGGACAGTTGCAGAGCTGGAGGCCAGGGCAGAACCAGAACCAGAACCAGAACCGTCAGAACCAGAACCAGAACCTGAACCAGAGTCTGAACCGGAGCCGGAGGTTGAGCCTGAACCAGAGCCAGAACCGGAGCCAGAACCGGAGCCGGAGTCTGAACCGGAGCCGGAGCTTGAACCAGAGCCAGAGTCTGAACCGGAGCCGGAGTCTGAACCGTCAGAACCAGAACCTGAACCTGAACCAGAGTCTGAACCAGAGCCGGAGGTTGAGCCTGAACCAGAGCCAGAACCGGAGCCAGAACCAGAGCCGGAGCCGGAACTTGAACCAGAGCCAGAGCCTGAACCGGAGCCGGAGTCTGAACCGTCAGAACCTGAACCTGAACCAGAATCTGAACCAGAGCCGGAGTCTGAACCAGAGCTGGAGTCTGAACCTGAGTCTGAACCAGAGCCAGAGCCGGAGTCTGAACCGGAGCCGGAGCTTGAACTTGAACCTGAACCAGAATCAGAACCAGAGCCGGAGTCTGAACCGGAGTCTGAACCTGAACCAGAATCAGAACCAGAGCCGGAGTCTGAACCGGAGTCTGAACCTGAACCAGAGTCTGAACCGGAGCCGGAACCTGAGTCTGATCCCAGAGCAGAGCTAGTTTGGGCAGAAGTGTCAGTTGTCGATGTTGAGGAATCCGCAGCAGCTGCGGTTGTGCCATCACCCAGAGTAGTGGTAGTCAGAGAGTCAGAGTCATCACCCACAGTGGTAGTTGCAGCTTCTTCTGGATCGAACTCCATGATGAACAATGCACGATCCGCACCTGTTGGGTATACAGTACTGTATGAGGTAGTGGACCCGGTGTAGTGTCCGACACTGATACTTGTGGTAGTGTAGTATGAGGCTGGCTCAGGGAGGTACTCGGAGACCACGACCACTGAGTCAGTACCGGTAGGCATGATTGTTTCGTAGGATGTAGAGCCTCCAACAAGATAGCCTGTAGCAGTGATTGTAGACATAGTCAGCGACTTGGAACCATCACCCAGAGTGGTGGTGTCTGTAGCCAGAGTGGTCGAGTCATCGCCCAGAGTGGTTGTGGTCAGAGTGTCTGAACCGTCGCCCAGAGTGGTAGTGTCGGTAGCCAGTGTGGTGGTGTCGGTAGCCAGTGTGGTTGAGTCATCGCCCAGAGTGGTGGTGTCGGTAGCCAGTGTGGTGGTGTCTGAACCATCGCCCAGGGTGGTGGTGTCGGTAGCCAGAGTGGTTGAGTCATCGCCCAGAGTGGTAGTGTCGGTAGCCAGTGTGGTGGTATCTGTAGCCAGTGTGGTGGTGGCTTCTTCTGGATCGAACTCCATGATGAACAAGGCACGATCTGCACCTGTTGGGTACACGGTACTGTACGAGGTTGTAGACCCGGTGTAGTGTCCGACACTGATACTTGTGGTGGTGTAGTATGAGGCAGGCTCAGGGAGATACTCGGAGACCACGACCACTGAGTCGGTACCAGTAGGCATGATTGTTGTGTAGGATGTAGTGCCTCCAACAAGATAGCCTGTAGCCGTGGTCGTTGACATGGCCAGAGTGGTTGAGTCATCGCCCAGTGTGGTGGTGTCGGTAGCCAGTGTGGTGGTGTCGGTAGCCAGTGTGGTGGTGTCGGTAGCCAGGGTGGTGGTGTCGGTAGCCAGGGTGGTGGTATCGGTAGCCAGTGTGGTGGTGTCGGTAGCCAGTGTGGTTGAGTCATCGCCCAGAGTGGTGGTGTCGGTAGCCAGAGTAGTGGTGTCGGTAGCCAGAGTGGTCGTGTCTGTAGCCAGTGTGGTTGAGTCATCGCCCAGAGTGGTGGTGTCGGTAGCCAGAGTGGTTGAATCATCGCCCAGAGTGGTTGTGGTCAGAGTGTCTGAACCGTCGCCCAGTGTGGTTGAGTCATCGCCCAGAGTGGTGGTGTCGGTAGCCAGAGTGGTGGTGTCTGTAGCCAGAGTGGTTGAATCATCGCCCAGAGTGGTAGTGTCGGTAGCCAGTGTGGTGGTGTCGGTAGCCAGGGTAGTTGTATTCGTGTCCAAAGCGGTTGTATCGACACTCAGTGTTGTGGTGGTGTCAGTGGCCAGAGTGGTTGTGTTGGTTCCCAACGTGGTTGTATCGACACTCAGGGTTGTGGTGGTGTCTGTGGCCAGAGTTGTTGTGTTCGTTGCCAGAGTAGTCGTAGTTGTCTCTTCTGGATCGAACTCTGAGACGGTAACCACGGACTCACCATCCTTAGGGAATACAGTGGTGTAAGAAGTGGTCTCACCGGCGTAGGTGGTGGTAACTGTTACAGTTGCGTCGGGATCGAACTCTGAGACTGTAACGATTGACTCACCGTCCTTAGGGAAAACAGTCGCGTAAGACGTAGTGTCCCCGAGGTAGTTGGTGGTGACGGTGACGGTGGAGTCTGGGTCGAACTCTGAGACTGTAACGACGGACTCTCCATCCACTGGGAAAACAGTGGCATAGGATGTGGTGTCTCCGAGGTAGTTGGTGGTGACTGTGACAGTGGAGTCTGGGTCAAACTCCGACACGGTGATCACGGACTCTCCATCCTTAGGAAGGATGGTGGTGTAAGAAGTGGTCGCACCGATGTAGTTGGTAGTGACGGTAACCGTTGCGTCAGGGTCAAACTCTGAGACTGTAACCACGGATTCTCCATCCACTGGGAAAACAGTGTCATAGGATGTGGTGTCTCCGAGGTAGTTGGTGGTGACTGTGACAGTGGAGTCTGGGTCATACTCGGACACGGTGATCACGGACTCGCCATCCTTAGGGAGGATGGTTGTGTAGGAAGTGGTCTCACCGAGGTAGTTGGTGGTGACGGTAACCGTTGCGTCAGGGTCAAACTCTGAGACTGTAACCACGGACTCTCCATCCACTGGGAAAACAGTGGCATAGGATGTAGTGTCTCCGAGGTAGTTGGTGGTGACGGTAACGGTGGAGTCTGGGTCAAACTCTGACACTGTGACCACGGACTCACCATCCACTGGGAAAATTGTGGCATAGGATGTAGTGTCCCCAAGGTAGTTGGTCGTCACAGTAACAGTGGAATCTGGATCAAACTCTGAGACCACAATGGTGTGGTCCTCGTCGCTGCCATCCGGAAGGATAGTGGTGAACGAGATAGACTCACCAACATAGTTGGTTGTGACAGTGACAGTTGGTTCTGGGTTGTACTCAAGCACAGAAATAATGGAACCATCAGTTGGGATGATCGTAGTATAGGAGGTGGAGTCACCAACATAGTACGTGACAACCGTTGTTGTTGCATCTGGATCGAACTCAGAGACAGTGACAACGTCACCATCGTCTGTTGGGAAGATAGTGGTGTAAGAGATGGAGTCACCAATATAGTTGGTAGTCACTGTGAGTGTTCCATCTGGGTTGAATTCGGACACAATAATGGTGTGGTCGTCATCGCTGCCATCTGGATAGATGGTGGTGTACGAGGTGGTCTCCCCGAGGTAGTTGGTAACAATTGTTACCGTTGGCTCTGGGAGGAACTCGGTGACCACTATAACATCGCCCTCGCCGTCAACAGGTAACACTGTAGCATATGATGTTGTGTCACCAACATAGTAGGTAGTAGTAGTGGTTGTTGAGTCAGGATCGAACTCTGACACTGTGACGACCGACTCTCCATCCACTGGGAAGATGGTAGTATAAGAGATACTATCGCCCACGTAGTTGGTGGTAACTGTGACTGTAGAGTCTGGATCGAACTCTGAGACTGTAACCACGGACTCTCCATCTGCTGGGAAAACAGTCGCGTAAGATGTAGTGTCCCCGAGGTAGTTGGTGGTGACGGTAACCGTTGCGTCGGGGTCAAACTCTGAAACTGTAACCACGGACTCTCCATCCACTGGGAAAACAGTGGCATAGGATGTGGTCTCACCGAGGTAGTTGGTCGTCACAGTAACAGTGGAGTCTGGGTCAAACTCTGAGACTGTAACCACGGATTCTCCATCCACTGGGAAAACAGTGGCATAGGATGTGGTGTCTCCGAGGTAGTTGGTGGTGACTGTGACAGTGGAGTCTGGGTCGAACTCGGACACGGTGATCACGGACTCGCCATCCTTAGGGAGGATGGTTGTGTAGGAAGTGGTGTCTCCAAGATAGTTGGTGGTGACTGTCACTGTTGGTTCGGGGTCAAACTCAGTGACTATGATAACAGTCCCATCTTCTGGAAATACAGTAGCAAAGGAAATTGAATCACCTGCGTAGTAAGTTGTAGTGGTTGTGGTTGCGTCTGGGTCGAATTCAGAGACTGTGATGACAGAGTCGCCGTCCTTAGGATATACTGTCGTGTAGGATGTTGTGTCACCAACATAGTTAGTAGTGATTGTTGTTGTTATGTCAGGGTCAAACCGTGTAACTGTTACTACCGTGCCGGTATCAGTAGGTGTGACTGTTGTAAAGGAGGTGGTGGGTCCAGTGTAGAAGACGATGGTGGTGATGGTGGAGTCCGGTATATCTATCACCACAATGTCGGTACCGTCGAGTGCAGTGGCTGAGTCAGTAGTTACGGTGGAAATAAATGTGCTAGGCCAGTGACTCGTGGTTGTTGTTGTCCGGTGGTAGGGAGTCTCAACGACCAAGAGTACAGGTGAAGCAGCGTTGGTAAGCGTAGTGTACGTCAGTGTCACAGCACCAGTCCATGAGGTAGTAGTCGTCTTAGTGGCCGCTGATGACAGTGGTGTAACCTCCACACACTGGCCATCAGTCTCATCAAACTGGTACACCAAGGATCCAAAATCCGTGACTGCGGTCCCCGCCGGAGTGGTTACCTTTAAATTGAAGTTAGCACTCGCAGCAATGTTGACATACGAAACCTTTATTGGGTAGTAATATCCTCCCTGCAACTTCACTGTGGCACTATTAGTCTTTAAAACTACAGTTGACAAGAGGACGTCTCCGTAGTCTCCGTTCAGTGGGAACCCTCCACTATTACAACAATCAAACGCGGCGCCACTACCAAGGTACACATTCGCGTAGTCATCAGTCGCTGTGACAGCAAATTGATAATTTCCTGTTGTTTCAGCATAAAAGTATCCAGTAAGAATTACCAGAAAGTTAGTTGCAGTTATATTTTGTCCATAAATATCTGTCATGACTACGGTTGGATCAAGTATGTTCCAATCATAGTCTATGGTAACATCAGTGACTCCTTCAGCACTCGCAACTTTGCCTGCAGTGGCGTATCCTGATTCCAAATATAATATGTCAAATAAATTGTTAAGAGTATAAGAGTAAAAGTCCGCGTGAAAACCAGCCCCAGTTGGGTTGGAATTGATAAAACATGCTCATGCTCTACTTCCAGAGCTGACGGCTCTTTTCATGAGTTGTTCAGCGCTCACTAAGAGCCCAAAGGCCCAAAAAATAGCCAAGAGATTCATTGCTTTCGTTTATTGAGAAATTTCAGTTAATTTGTTTGCTATTTATATTTAATATTGTCTGTACCCTTTTTTGGCAAGAAATATACCTTTTTACAACAAAGTTTTGACAGGTATGCATAGAACTGAACCTATCGGTACTCTGTCTACAGTCATCATAAAACCACCATATAAAATCATATTAATTAAATGTAAGTTATTAGATATATAATGTTATGTCAAATCATGTCAAATCATGTCAAATCATTACAAATTTAGTGTACGATCTGGTTTAACAAGGATATTTTGAGGTTCCATGTTGAGGACGTGGCATCCCTGGCGATATTGACATTATGCATATGTACACTCAACATGTCTACGCACCGAAGAAGCTTATCAACGCAAGGCGGGTTAATTTAAAGATCAGCTGTACACTGTGGTAAACGAACAAACTGGTAATACGGTGACAGATGACACAGCCGCAGCCTATCAACGGTTTGTCGCGTCTTCGAGCGATCGCTGGTAGCTGTCGTGGCATCATAGCGACCTGAACCGATGATGCGTCTGCTAATGTTGGCTATTGTTTAAGGTTAACGGTGCGCCCGCTTTGGGAAGGAGTGGTGCCAAGCAAGCTCCGATGTATGTGTACAATTGCGCTGAAATCTAAGGTATTCGCTCTAAAAAGAGCTCTGTGTATGTCCATTTCAGGGAGTGTGCGAAGAGCGACCAGCAGAGGTCGTGGTCAACAACCATGATAATTTCGAGGTATACGTGGCCCTTGGCATAGCTAAGGTTTATCTCAGACCTATTGATGAGATGGATCTCCTCTTGGACCTTCCATAGCTATGTAATATTAGCTTAGAAAGGGTGTTTATGGTCTACAGATGTGGGTGTAGTAAAGTAGCTGAGCCACAATAAAGTATATTTAAAAAGGGGCAGATATACCCCATTTGTATATCGATAGTTATTAAATAAATAAAATAGAGAGAATAAGTACCATAATTGAAAGGGGCGCTACCAGTAACCCAGAAGCTGCGCCGAGCGCGACCTCTACCGATGCGCTGGTGCTGTCGGTGGTTTCTGAGCTGCTTTGAACAGTCACAGCGGGGGTATCTGTAGTGGAGCATGGCACATTTGTATACAGCGTGGTCAATCCAGTCAGAGTGATAGTATAGACGGTGCAGCCGGCTGGTCCACAAGATGTGATGGTCGCGGTGGTGGTCACGACATCGCTAACGAGCTCAGTGACATTGCCATAGCGCGCTGGGACGTCCACAACAACGCTTGCGGTTCCCTCTGACTCAAATGTCTCGGTCAGAGTGTAAGGGAGTGCCCATGTGCTAGTAGATGTGACGGTTGCTGTCCCAGAGGCATCATCGGGGTTTGCTGCGGCGGAAGTGCCGTTTACACCCATCGAGCCAGAGGTGTTTGGTGCCGGAAAAAACACGGATACCACTGCGTATTCATTTCCTGGTACGTACACAGTGGTGTAGGAGGTTGTGGTTCCAGTGTAGTAGGCGGTAACTGTGGTGGTGGAAGATGAGGAAGTGGCGGAGGTCGACGTTGTTGTGGTTGCGGGCGACGAGGAAGTCGTAGAAGACGATGTGGTCAGTGGAATGTACTCTGAGACAGTTACGACGGTACCGTCATCGCTGGGGAATAACGTGGTGTATGATGTGGAGTCTCCCTCATAGTAGAATGTGACTGTAGTGGTCTCGTCGGGGACGTAGACGACGACAGTGTCCGTTTCGGTTGCGGTCTGCGTAGTGACCGTGGAAGTGACAGTGCTAGTCCAGTGGCTTGTGATTGTAGCTGTAGACTTTTCGCTGAAACTGCACTTGTAGGAAACGTCGTCAAACAGGAATACTAAGTCCTCAAATGTGTCTGATGGCACACCCAGTGGATCACCGACTATAAGCTTGAATATTGGAGCTTCAATGGAGTGTGCGAAAACTAAACGCAAAGGATAGTAAGTATTCTCCTCGAGATAAATCTGAATTATTGTTGTTGCTTCTTGAGAAGTTAATAGCTTCAAATCACTGTAGTCAGCAGAGGAGTTCAAACCTCCACAGCAGTCAAAGGCTGCATTGGAACCCATATACATGGCTAATAGTCCATTATAAAGATTAAAGTCGAAATAATATATTCCAGTTGTTGGAGCATTAAAATATCCTTTTAATTCTAAAGTAAAATTGGATAGAGTAGTTTCTTCATCATATACCAGACCCTCATATACCCCATCAGGAATATAACCATACATAATGCTAGGATCAGTTACTCCACTAACTGAAAACGCAATTGAGTTTTCAGCATATTGATACTCAGCAAATTCATCAGTAATATCATACTGATATGGTGTATTATAAATATTTGCTAAAAATCCCGGAGCACCATTATCATAAATTGAACAACCAGCTCCACCATCAAGGACATCATCAGCATTGACATGGTTTATGATACTAAACCATAAGCACACACAGTCTATCAATCTCAGTCTCATCATTTTTTTTTACTTTTTATCGTTAATTGAAGAGGATAATAGAGCGAATAATGTTAGACTGTTAGCGTATAAATAGTTTTAAGTGAACACAATTTAGTATCGCTCCGTTGACTCTTTTAGTCGTACGTCAAAACCTTATAGAGTCATCGCGCACCAGATTGACCAGGTTCAGATCAAAACTGTCCATATTCAGCTGGCAACTATTCAGACTCATATGAAAACTGACCTCGTCGCGATACAAAAGTTTCTGGGTATGCTAATGATGTTTACGATGCGATCTGTGACGCTGTGGAGGACGTATCTATACCTGTATGATAGTGATATTGACATCTTAGACACACGTCCGCATGTTCTGTAGCGGACTGTAGTCATCTCTAGTGATCATTTGGAGTTATTAATAGCTCCCAGGCCAAAGAAGAGGCGGCATCGGTCGATGTTTCAGTGTCTGTTTTCTGTACAATACTGAGTACCGGAGTTAGCAAACACCGAACTCGATAAGCTTTTCCTTGAGATGTCCATCCCTGTCTTAATATGGTGAAAAATCTGAACTCATCGATCTCTATATCTAGGAGTTCACCTCAAATTTGCTGGCTTGCTCCTTGAGTCAGTGGAGGCGGTGAGCCAGCGCCCTCAGCAAAATGACCACTTATTCTCATATAAGCTGCCACTCGGGGCTGTCTTCGAGTGCCTAGCTATGGAAGACTTGCGCTACAAATATTTCATGGAATAGTTCTGTCACAAAGTTTCAATTGAGGAAATCAGTCAAAACTTTGTAAAATAAACTCTTTCTATATTGGTTAAAAGATTGTTCGAAGAGGATCATGATAACAGTACAACCTGTGCAGAGTGTCGCCAATGTTATCCCTGCGTATTCATCTGTGAACTCACAGGTGAATACGCAGCGCAAAATTGTGAGTTCCTCAGGGTACTCTATTATTGGCATACACTTCCAAGACAGCAGAGCAGTTAAGACAAGACAGCCAAGACGACGGCTGTCCTGGACTCGGCAAGGTTATTCTGGTAACTGTGTCGGGGTAAGCTACAGAATCTTTTTTCTAAAATATACCAGTGTAGATCAAACAGTAGTCTTCACGTGTAACTTTTGTCTAGTCTTTACACCAAAAAATCACCATCTTAAGGCTCTTCTTTGAACTCTTACTAACAGAGATTTATGTTTACCTTCCCAAGTTACATTATACTTTTTTTTTTGGGGAATGATTATCTCCTAAAGTTAAAGAAAGATAATATTTTTTAAGTATACAACAACTAGCCTAGAAGTCAGAGCATATGTTTACAATTTTCCCTATTTTTATCCTCTGTGGTCATTACTGAAACGATACCAAAAGAGGTTTGAAAGTATAGGACCACTCAGCTCCTAATATGATTGGACTACAACAATAAACCTCATTGATCCAAATATTTCTTGGCTTCGTTGCTTGCTTTTTACTGGCTATGTATATGTATATTGCTCATACACCTGAAATTCATATATATTGCCTATACAACTAAAATATATATTGCCTATACAATTGTATATATATTACCTATACTATGATACTCTGTTACCATAAAACTAGACGCATGCTAACGCATATCGACGCATGTATATAATTAAGACATTTTATTATACGTATGCACTCCCAAATAAGTGTTTATTATCACCCGGGTAATCTGGTTGTGCAGTATTGGTTTCTGGTCCGACCGGGGCTCCGGCGCTGGTCCCGTAGTATGGGGGTTCCCTTGAGCCCCCATAGTTGTGTACTATGAGATTGG
Source organism: Saccharomycopsis olivae (nom. inval.) (assembly GCA_030571755.1). NCBI lineage: Eukaryota > Fungi > Ascomycota > Saccharomycetes > Ascoideales > Saccharomycopsidaceae > Saccharomycopsis > Saccharomycopsis olivae (nom. inval.). The sequence continues at coordinate 24,288 of JAJLYT010000057.1, read as the reverse complement.
TGAAAGTTTTTGTTGTCTACGAATATGAGTGTAGCAACGCAACTGGGCCGCCAGGCAGCAGCAAAAATACTATATTGCAAGGTATTGGCATGCGCAGTTAACCTATAATGAGGTGGGTTTATTAGTAGTGGTACATTCTGGAAGATGAGACATATTATGTTAAATAGATATCTGGATCAGTATCGTTACACGTTGATAATCATGTTATCAAGTAGGTATTGAAGAAGTTACTGTATATCTATATTCTCTAATTGCATATGCTCATATATACTGATCGCAGATCATAAGTATTCAGGGAGTTTTAGTTAATATTAAACCTTGATAAATCACTCAACTTACAAATAATATGTGTTTTTGTATGCGTAAGGATTATACCCTTCTATAGTATAAGATATAGTTTATCTTGGTTATGAACACTATCTGCAGTCTAACACAAGAAGACACTTAAGTTTCATTTATATGGCAGCAATTAAACAAATAGGATGGAGAGAAGAAGAGCTATGAATGAAAGAAATGTGCCAAGCGAGCCGAGGGCTGTGCCAAGCGAGCCGAGGGCTGCACCGAGCGCAGCCTCCACTGATACGCTGGTGGTATCGGTGGCTTCTGATCCGCTCTGGGCTGAGCTGCTTTGGAGAGCCACTGCGGGGGTATTTTTGGTGGAGCATGGCACAGTGGTATATAGTGTGGTCGAACCAGTCAGAGCTAGGGTATAGACGGTGCAGCCAGCTGGTCCGCAAGATGTGACGACCACAACAACGCGCGCGGTTCCCGTCGACTCAAAGGTCTCAGTCAGTGTGTAGGGGAGCTTCCATATTCTGGTGGACGTGATAGTCGCCGCGCCAGAGGCATCGTCTGCGGAGGTGGACGTGCCGTTCACGTCCATCGAGCCAGCAGTGTTTGGTGCCGGGACAAACACTGAGACCATTGCGGAGTCGTTTCCTGGGACGGTTACTGTGGTGTAGGAAGTCGTGGTTCTGGTGTAGTAGGCGGTAACCGTGGTGTGTGGTGTATGATGTCTGCGTGATGGTGGAGAGCGAGGTGGAAGAAGAGGTCGTGTTTGTGGGGGACGAGGAGGACGTAGAAGACGAGAAAGTCGTAGAGGGCGAGAAAGTCGTAAAGGACAATGTGGTCAGTGGAATGTACTCTGAGACGGTGACGACGGTACCGTCGTCAGTGGGAAACAACGTAGTGTATGATGTGGAGTCTCCGTCGTAGTAGGATGTGACGGTGGTCGTCTCGTCGGGGACGTAGACGATCATGGTGTCTGTCCTGTCCGTGGTCATAGCGTATATATTTATGTCTGGTGCTCACTATTGGGGTTGCGGTGCAGTGCGGTGCGCAATCTCCACAAATCTCCTGGCAGGGTCCACCAGAGAACTTCTCGTCACCGAAAGGTACACAGTCAGTAGCCAATAGGAACTCTGTGCTCAGACAAAGCAGTATTGCCATTAGCAGTGTCCAAAGACGAAAAGGACGAAAGTGACGACGCTACAAGCAAATGGGTAGCGTTTGCAGTGGCTCTGAGCTTGCGCAGCTGTGCATCCTGCAGATCCTGTTGATACCAGAATCTCTTTACTTGTCGCTATTTAGTGGAAAATTATCGTGCGATAAACTTGCTTCACTCATTTACACATGCACCTCATCCATGTACCGCATGCATACATTGGATAGCCGTCAGCCCATATTACCAAGTCCAAGGTCCTGCGGAGTCTGCCAGGCCGTGTCACCCAGTCCATGGTATGTGGAGATGCTGTATGGTATTCTAACGTATTAAGTCCCACACTGTGAGCGTATACGTTATTCTTAGACTATGACACGCTGTGATCCTAAATGTTTGTGCGATATATGTTTCTGCCAGAGCAGCGCCTTATGTAATCCACGTACTACTGCCAGTAGAGAAGTGCACTTCTAGCGGAAGGGAGAGAGCAGGGGTTGTACATCCCAAAATCTGGGGAAGAAGGACTAGACAGGCTATATGGAACAATAAGTCAGATTTTTGTTATAGCAATGAGTAACTCGAGTAAGATCTCTGGGTCACCGGCAGCCTCCAACAGTGTTGTGCATCATCATGGCTGTTAAGGAATGTTCAGCTGTAATAGAGCTTTCCGGGATATCTCTTATAGTCGCTATTCCTCGGTTACAAATGTGACATGTCAGAATGCTTCCCTTCTGATATTTTTAGCGTTCCTGTCAGCAATGACTTACCACAATCATCTGCGCCTCTGTGAGTACTGTAAAATCGAATAAAGCTCAGTTGGTGAGTCTTGGAGCGCGTTTTCTGAGCTTTTATCCCCCTAAAGTTAAGTAAATAGAGTCTTTCAAGTAGGAAATAGCTAGCTTTGAAGCCACAGAACATTTTCACGGGTCTCCTCTATTATTATCCTATTATTCTCTATGTTCACTGCTGTGCTACTAAGCGGAGCCCAAAATTACACATCCACTCTGCTCCTAATATGGTCCGCTTACAAAAAAAAAGAGCCTCTTGACCAGAACATGTCTAGACCTCGTTTATTGCTCTTTTTGGTGGCTGTGTAGTATATATATGTATGTATTGGTAGTATCCTGTTGTCCATGCATTCTGCCGCGTATCGACGCTCTTATATGTCATATTCTCATGATAGATACATGACCGGGTAACTTCACATTTCATCATGGCATTGTCTGGTCGCATTGGCTTCGCTTCCGGCTTAGCTGGGGTGCTGCCACAGCCACCTGGTCGAGGCTGTGACGCCCTTGAGTCCCTCGGGTTCTGTAGTTAACAGTATGTGCGCTTCTGTGTCAAAACATAGCTAGAATGTCATAAATCTGCACGTGCTATATACGAATAATACACGAATGGATGATACTGTAAAGGGTACAATTACCTGGAAGATTGGTAGAAAAGGAGGGCTATTGTTGTAGCAGTCTGTGTGTTTATCTACAGGGTGGATATTTATCGGATAAAATACGATAAACGACGAGAAATGTGTTGTTTATTGTGTCTATACCAGCGAATGACCATGTAACTGCATAGCGCAATTGTTTTCATATCTCCATAGCATCATATATGAATTATTTGGCTTTTTTTTGCCCTACAGAGTACATTCTGGGTACGTTGCGGCCTCTGTAGCGGCCACTTGGTCGCCATTGTTCACACTGTTGCTGTAATACTGGTGTGCGTTGCAATGTGGGGTGCGTACTGTCTCCAGGGGGATCCAGGGGGATCCAAGGGGGATTCCACCATGCCCAAGGGTCTGGGACAGGGCCCAGTCGAGCGGAATGCCGAGGGCGCGGCGTCCATATGGAGGTCGCTGCGGGTGGTGGAGCTACAGGAGGCTTTAATAAATGGAACGTTGAATTAACGAGAAGAAAGAACGCAATTTAGCAGGTATTATACGAAGAAAATGAAATAAATGCGCGCAAGTGCGGAGCACGATGCGGCCATTGGTCTTGATGCCGCGTCCTCAAAGGCTGGGACAACAGGCGAGTCAGATGCAATGGATTGAGAAAATGCCGTGTGGCGGATATTATAAGAAGAGAATGAAGGAGAGGAGCGCAAGTGCGGAGCAGGAAGCAGCCATTGGTCTGGATGCTGCGCCCTCAAAGGCGGAGACGGCTGGCGAATCAGAGTCGCTGGAACCGGACTGTTCGATGGCAGGAGCAGACTCAGTAGCGGCTGAGCTGGAAGCTGAGGCGCTGGCAGCGACGGTCTCTGAACCGGAGGCGACTGGCACTGAACCGGAAGCTGAGGCTGAGGCAGCTGGTGCTGAGGCAGCTGGCACTGAGGCAGCTGGTGCTGAGGCAGCTGGCACTGAGGCAGCTGGCACTGAGGCAGCTGGCACTGAACCGGAGGCTGAGGCCGAGGCAGCTGGTGAGGACTCTTGGGCGACTGGAGTTTGGGTGGTGCATGGAACGGTGGTGTACAAGGTGGTCAAGCCTGTGATTGTGCGGGTGTTGGTGGTGAGGAAGCAGCCTGCTGGACCGCAAGATGTGATGGTCTCGACGGTGGTCATGGTTTTGCTGACGGTCTCGACAGAGGTTGAGTTACCGTAGAACACGGATGTGGCTGGAACGTCAACGACGACACTGACGGTACCGGTTTCTCCTTCTGGGACACTGGTTGGGACAAAGGTTTCAGTGGAAGTGTATGGGAATGTCCAGGTGCTGGTAGTGGTGACAGTAACCAAGTCTCCGGTAGGTTCTGGGACATCAACAATAATGCTGACGGTACCAGTGGATCCCTCTGGAATAATTCCAGTTGGAGTGATAGTCTCTGTAGAAGTGTATGGGAAAGTCCAGATGCTGGTAGTGGTGACAGTGACCAAGTCTCCGGTAGGCTCTGGAACGTCAACGATAACACTGATAGTACCGGTGGATCCCTCTGGGATCTTGGTACTTGGAACGACAGTCTCAGTAGCAGTGTATGAGTTGGTCCATGTGCTGGTAGTAGTGACAGTGACTAAGTCTCCGGTAGGCTCTGGAACGTCAACGATAACACTGATAGTACCGGTGGATCCCTCTGGGATCTTGGTACTTGGAACGACAGTCTCAGTAGCAGTGTATGAGTTGGTCCATGTGCTGGTAGTAGTGACAGTGACTAAGTCTCCGGATGGGCTTGGGACCTCGACGATGACGGATGCGGTCTCGGCAGGGTTGGTTGGGATGTAGGTGGAAGTGGAGGTAGTGTCCTTATCCCAGTAGCTGGTGACGGTAGTGGTGTGTTCTGGGACGAACTCAGAGACGGTGATCATAGTTCCGTTACCGGTTGGGTAGACAGTAGTGTAGGAGGTGGTAGATCCGGTGTAGTATGCGGTGGTGGTGGTAGTTCCCTCTGGGATGAACTCAGAGACTGTAATAGTGTGGTCGCTACCAGTTGGGTAGATGGTAGTGTATGATGTGGTCTTACCAGTATAGTAGGTGGTTTTGGTAGTAGTTCCTTCTGGTACGAACTCAGAGACGGTAACGACAGTACCAGTTCCAGATGGGAAGTATGTGGTGTAAGAAGTGGTAGTTCCGGTGTAGTAGGCAGTTCCGGTAGTGGTAGAGTCTGGTACACCGACGACAATGGTGTCAGTTCCGGCTGGGTTAGTGTCAGTTTCAGTGGTGTAAGTTGAGGTGTAAGTTTTGGCCCAGTGGGTGGTAGAGATAGTAGTACCCTTGGTTGGAGTCTCAATGACGACTTCGATAGGAGATGAAGGGTCAGAGTATGTGGTAGTGTAAGTGGTAGTGAAAGATCCGGTCCATGGTTCAGTGGTGGTAGTGGTGGTAGCTGGAGCTTGTGGAGTGATAGTTTCACACAGAGAGTCGGACTCATCGAACTGGTAGACGGTGTCACCGAAGGTGGTGATGGTTTTACCAGCAGGTGTAGTAACGATCAATTGTAAGTTAGAGTATCTGAGCATATTAACGTAAGAGATTCTAGTAGGGTAGTAGTATCCACTCTCCAAGTATGTCTGTCTGGAATCGTCAAAGTCAGTTCCCTGGGTACCAATAGAACCGTAAGTGTAGATAACCTCATTGTCAAAGTCAGCATCTGGGGATAACTCTTTACTGTTGCAACAGTCGAAAGCAGAGTTGGAAGCAAAGTAAAGAACAACAGCATCATCAGTGGAGTGAAAGTCGAAATTGTAGTAACCAGTTTCGGAAGCATAGAAGTAACCAGTAAGAATCAAAGAAAAGTTAGAGATAGTAATATTTTGACCGTAAACATCACCGTAGAGTAATCCACCTGGGATATCAGTGTATGTAATAGCAATATCATCAACATTATCAGCACTGGCAACGAGAGTACCTTCAGTAGCATAACCTTGCTCGACGTACTCTTTACTGTATTGAACATATCTATCATAACTGTAGAAACGAGCATCAAAACCTGATCCAATTGGACTGGTGCTGATATAACATCCAGTACTATTATGAATAGCACCTCTGTTATCATCATCACCACTTTCAGCAGCGACTAAGTTAGCAAAATACAGTAATCCTGTAGCTAAAAGAATAGAGAATTTCATTATTAAAAAGAATATATGAAATATAAAGAATATTAATGATGAATTAAATTATTTTATTTATGAATTTCTTCCCCTTTTATATTTTTATCCAGGTATTCATTCAGTTTGGATATTATGGAAAGTTTTACTGTATGTTAAAGTATGTGGCCCCTGCAATATGCACAGTTTAGGTATCGTGTGACTGTAACAAATAATGTAGGTGCCGTTACAGAAGCACTCGATCCTCGGCACTTAAATATAGATATAATCTGATCGTTTGACTTACAGTTGCGGTAGACAACGATATTGCGGCCTCTTAGGACTCTATGAACCGCGTTGACCGGACGGTCTTACGATCAGTACACATCAAGTCTCACGACTTGTTCATGACTCAATAGAATAGTTCTATAAGTATCCGGCGAAATGTGAATACCTTCTAGAGCTTTTTTCGGTTAGTTCGAAAAAGTAATATCGAAAATAGAAGCATAGTATGCAGTATTTGTGCCGTTTTCAGCGATAGTAGCCTTCTTTTTATGCATAGAAGGGTAAATAGAAAATTTTTTTGAATTTGGTAGCTATAGTGCATATAATTTTGAATACCTCAAAGTGGGGTTTATTGTGAAAACCTCAACCTGAAACCGAAATTTCAAACCCTTTTAATAGAAAGCCTAATATGAGTGAATATAAACAATAGTTAATTGTTTCTATGCACTGTAATTGCATAAATTGTTCATGCGGTTTGAGACAACTTATGCATAATGCACCATATAACCGTTCTTATCCCGCCCACTATTAAATTTTATAGTCATTCATGTAAAATAACGGTCACATTATAGTTAATTCATTACTATACACATCTTACGTAAAATTTAGACATTTAAGCAACTTGTCACAGATTGTATTATTAATCATATATACAATTATAGATATAATATCGATATATATTAAACCAGTATACCTAATTATACAAAAGTGTCTAACTAGAATAAAAAGAGGTAATTGTCTAAATCTTAGTGATACGTTCTGCATTAAACGAGCCACCGGGAAATTTGATATTCACATTAACTTTTTAAGGCTTTTATTTTACGACCCAAGATATTCTGCGGTGGGCGCAGTATGCATATTTACAAGTCACTGTTGGGAAAAAAAAAAAGTAAATATATATAAAAAGAAATAAAGTATACAAACTTTGTTGGTTACCCTAATATTTAAAACTGTTTCTTGAGCATTCTGCGGACTATGTGTGTATAGCATGATACTTGCAGATAGTATGCATATTTTTGAAAGTTTAGTGGTAACATTTTCAATGTTTGTTTTTTTTAATGAGCTACTGTTAATTTTTATCTTGTCACATACTGACAAATTTTTCAGCGTTTTTGCGGTCAGTGCAGATATTACGATTAGATGAGATTTTCCGCGACACTTAGCAGTGTTAAGTGTCCTTAGTGTCTTTTATTCTCCTAATATCAAGTACTAAACATCATCCACACTGAGCATTCCCATATTTTACTGTGAGTTCTTGCACTACTTTAGTATTGCTAATATGCAGAAGAAATCTGTTCTATCTTGGTAGATGAATTTTATCAAATCTCGCTAAGGGAGATCTGTTATCCCTGCGGACTGTGATAACAAACAGGTAGTAACAAGTTCGTAAAACGACGTCTCAAACTCGCATATACTACAGCATTTCACAACATTTTTTTAGCAAGTTTTTAGTAATTTTTATTAATACTAATACTAGCTCGTCCTACCCGTTAAACTTACATTGCATAACTAGTAGATGTACAATAGAGATTATCGATATGCATAGTGTACTCCTAAAAGTCATTTATATGCATTCGCTTTTGCCAATTTGCAAATTTTTTAAAATATTTCGCTTCTCTTTGTTACCATTGTGGAGGTGTCTATATCTGTATTAGCGTGCTTGTTATCTAATAGCCTGGAAAACCATAGTGATACGGTCTCTTTGTTCTGCGACTTTAGGCGGAGCGATACCAAAGTGTGGCCCATGCCCACTCCTTTACGCCAGTCAGATGCACTCGGGTGTATTTTTAAACTGGCCACGCGGTTGCTCCAGAAGCCCAATACGGACTGTCCTTTGAGATGCTGCTATTGCTGTTTATTTCGGCTTTGGTGGTACGTGTGCTTGCGCATTGCTGATAGCCATATATGCATGAGTGCTACTCGTTCACTTGTCTGGAGCAGCTTGCTTATTGGGTACAGTATATATTGCTGTCTTGGGTAGGCTTAGAGCTGTTTCAGAGCTACTGCGCTGTAAGTATAGGTACACAAGTTATCAGGAGGTCCTAGTTCACGTCAGCTTACTACGAACTCAAAATGGCCGCAATGAGCATTTCCATAAGGGCTTCAGTCGTGGTTCAGTAGCAGTTAAGAATATTCAGTATTCATTAGCATAATAATATGACAAAGCATATTTAGTATGCTGTTTCTGCTTTTTGCGATTTCAGTATCCAAAAGCCCAAACTACGGCCTGCTTTGCTCTGCGACAGTATAGGCCTACTCTATATACTGAAAGATTTTCAAGTCGACCTTGGTACTTGGCGCTCTTCTCCAAGCCAGGCCACATGGTTGACTATTTCT
>JAJLYT010000057.1:0-15618 GCA_030571755.1 Saccharomycopsis olivae (nom. inval.) | reverse complement strand
AATTTATGTAAATAGCGTAACTAATCCATATATGCACAAGTTGTTGCATATATATAGCTATATGCAAGTATATGCAATTTAATAACTAAAACCCCGTCACATATATATGCTGACTGTAAACTAAAAATTTACATGCAAACATTCCCAACAATATTGTTCGTGAATATGGTAGAATGCATTAAGATGAAGGGTTGCTCCCAACAATGCTGACTATAGTACTCTGACTATTGTAACTAGTTCTTGCAAATATATGGGTAACTACTGGCTGTAATGTAAACAAATGACTCTTTATCATTTCCATTTGTAACTCTGGACAGTGATAAATGCGTATTTTTATTGGTCCTTTCTTTAAAATAATAACTCGTGAATTATCAGGAGAGTATTACCCTTGCTTAGTTTGTTTCACTTGCTCATAGCCTTTTACTTTTTTGGACTTTGTGGCTGTGTGGTGATACAGACTTTGCTATAGGAGGCTTTAACAAATAGATCGTCAATTTAAAGGGTATAAAGAAGGCCAAATGGCAAAAATTGGAAAGGATAGAAAACAATGTTTGTAAGAGCAGGTCATGGCAGAAGGGCCAGACTGCAGCAAACTTTTCGTCAAAGTGACGGGTAGAAATAAGGCCATGTGGCGAATATCAGAAGACAAAAGAAAGAATAGGGTAAAAAAAAAGGAAGAAGGAATAAATGAAAGTGAAAAAAAGAAGAGTTTAAGTGTAGACAATGACACAGAGTCAGACTGCAATAAACATTTTTGTCAAATTGACCAGTAGAAAGAAAGCCTTGCGGCGTGTATCAGAAAAAAATAAGAAAGGATGGAAAGGAGCGCCTTTTGGCGAATCAGAAAGAATAGGAGGAAAGAAGGAATAAAAAATAAAAAATAAAAAAAATAAGAAGAAGAAAATAAAAAATTAAGAAAATAGGAAAAGAAGAAAATAGAAAAAGAAGAAAAGAAGAAAATAGGAAAAGAAGAAAGAGAAAGAATAAAAGAATAAAGGACCGCAATAGCAGAGAAATCAGGGCTAGACTGCGTAAACAGTTTTAAAATTGACGGAAATCAGATAATGAGGAGAGAAAGGAGGGCAAGAACAGAGAATGATATAGCCATTGGTCTGGAAGCAGCACCTTCGTAAGACTCAACATCTGGGACAGCAGAACTGGTGGATGAAGAGCCAGCCTGAGCGACGCTTGGAGAGACGCTGGCAGCTGGAGAGCTGGATCCAGAGTCGCTGGATCCATAATTAGAGCCTGATGGTGAGTTGGAGTTGGAGTTGGAGTTGGAGTTGGAGTTGGAACCTGAGCTAGAACCTGAACCGGAGCTAGAACCTGAATCTGAACCTGAACCTGAACCGGAGTTGGAGCCTGAGCCAGTGGAAGCTGTTTCAATGGAAGCAGTGGAGCATGATGTTGTGGTGTATTCAGTGATCAATCCTGTTTCGGTAATGGTGTGTGTTTGTTTGTTGACAGTGCAACCGGAAGGACCACAAGAAGTGATGGTCTCGACGGTGGTTTGGAAGCTGCTGACAGTTTCAGTGGAGGTAGAGTTACCATAGTAGGCAGTAGTAGCTGGAACATCAACAATAACACTGACAGTACCGGTTTCACCATCTGGAATACTTCCAGTTGGAGTGATAGTCTCGGTGGAACTGTATGGGAAGGTCCAAGTGCTAGTTTTGGTGACAGTGACCAAGTTTCCAGTAGGTTCTGGAACATCGACAATGATACTGACGGTACCAGTGGAGCCCTCTGGGATACTTCCAGTTGGAGTGATAGTCTCGGTAGAAGTGTATGGGAATGACCAGATGCTGGTAGTAGTGACAGTGACCAAGTCTCCGGTAGGTTCTGGAACATCGACAATGACACTGACAGTACCAGTGGATCCTTCAGGAATCTCTGTACTTGGAACAATAGTCTCAGTAGCAGTGTAACTGCTTCCCCAGGTGCTAGTAGTAGTAACGGTGACTATGGCTCCGGATGGGCTTGGGACCTCGACAATGACAGATGCGGTCTCGGCTGGGTTGGTTGGAGTGTAGGTGGAAGTGGAGGTAGTGTCCTTATCCCAGTAGCTGGTGACGGTAGTGGTATGTTCTGGAACAAACTCAGAGACAGTGATTATGGTTCCGTTACCGGTTGGGTAGATGGTGGTGTAAGAGGTTGAGTCTCCGTCATAGTAAGCGGTGGTGGTGGTGGTTCCTTCTGGGTCAAACTCAGAAACAGTAACAGTGTGATCGTTATCACCAGTTGGGTAGATGGTGGTGTAGGAAGTAGTGGATCCAGTGTAGTAGGCGGTGGTGGTGGTGGTGGCAGAAGGAAAGAATTCAGAGACGGTTATAACATTGTCAGTTCCAGTTGGGTAGATGGTGGTGTAAGAGGTGGTAGAACCGTCGTAGTAAGCGGTAGTGGTGGTGGTTCCTTCTGGGTCAAACTCAGAAACAGTAACAGTGTGATCGTTATCACCAGTTGGGTAGATGGTGGTGTAGGAAGTAGTGGATCCAGTGTAGTATGCGGTGGTGGTGGTGGTTCCATCTGGAATAAACTCAGAAACAGTTATAGTGTGGTCGGAACCGGTTGGGTATACTGTGGTGTATGAGGTAGTGGTTCCAGTGTAGTAATTGGTAGTGGTAGTGGTTGCATCAGGGACGAACTCTGAGACAGTGACGACAGTACCGGATCCAGTTGGGTAGATGGTGGTGTAAGAGGTGGTCTTACCGGTATAGTGAGCTGTAGTTGTTGTAGTAGCATCTGGAACACCAATGACGATGGTGTCAGTTCCAGCTGTATGAGTGTCTGTCTCGGTAGTGTAAGTGGAGGTGTAAGTTTTAGTCCAGTGAGTGGTAACGACGGTAGTGAGATGAGTTGGAGTCTCAATGACGACTTGAATTGGTGATGATGGGTCAGAATAGGTGGTAGTATAAGTTGTGACATAAGTTCCAGACCAAGGCTCAGTGGTAGTGGTAGTGGTATGCGACACCAGTGGGGTGACAGTTGTACATTCTGAGTTCTCCTCATCAAACTGGTAAACGGTATCACCAAAAGTGGTAAGATTAGTACCAGATGGAGTAATAACGGACAACTCTAAGTTAGAGTATCTAAGCATATTAACGTAGGAGATTCTCATTGGGTAGTAGTAATCACCTTCAAGGTAGATTTGTCTGGAGGCATCGAAATCAACACCTTGAGTACCAATGGAACCATTAGTGTAAATAATAACATCATCAAAATCAGCAGTTGGGGATAAAGATTGACTATCACAACAGTCAAAAGCAGCACTAGTTCCGAAGTAAAGCACTAAAGCGTCATCAGTAGCGATGAAATCGAAGTTGTAATAACCAGACTCAGAAGCGTGAAAGTAACCAGTAAGAATTAAAGAAAAGTTAGAGATTGAAACATTTTGGCCATAAATTTCACCATAAAGTAAACCACCAGGGATATCAGAATAATTAATTGAAATATCATCAACATTACTGGCAGATGCAACGAGTGTACCATCTACTGCATAATCGTGCTCGACATAGTTCTGACTGTAACCAACACCTCTAGAGTAATTGAAGAATCTGGCTTCGAAACCACTTCCAATTGGCTCAGAGTTAATGTCACAGGCAGTACTATCGCCAATGGCACCTCTATTATCTGGATCACCATCTGCGGCGTAGGCAACTGTAGATATCAATGCAGCAGCGAGTAAGCTGAAGAAATTCATAGGGAAAAAGAGTGAATAAAAAGATTGTATTGATTTAATGATATTATTTATGGAAATCATTCCCCTTTTTATACTTGAAATTTTACTTATCTTGATACTGTTTGGATTAAAGAATATATTAGAAATATTATCTAAGTATTATCAGGACTTAAGGTTTAGTTGACATGCAATGTATGCATGTAGTCGTGTGAGTGTACACAATAATGTACAAAGAACCATCAAAATGCATAATTGGTAATATACAACTTAGGCGAGATCTTAAAGAGTGTTATTGCTTTGTAGACAAAAAAATTAAAGTATGTCGTATCTTATTAAACTTGGCTAAATTTTTTAATAAAAATATGAAATTTATAATATCTATAAAATTTTGTTTAAATGAATAATTTTAAAAGATAGCAATTTTGGGTGAGGCTTATCATCAAGAACCCTGAAACAGAGTTTGTGCTAGCAAAATTTTATCCAACTTGTCTGGTGAATACTGATAATCGCTGCTCTAATACTATATGGTGTTCACCATTTACCGGCGATCCGTAGCACGCAATATGCTTAGCAATCAGTAGTTTAACGAGAAGTGGTATACGTAATTAGATGCATAATATGAAGTACTATATCGTAAATACGTTATTTATATGAATATCCAATTATTATAATTTTTTTTTTCTAGTTTCAGCCTTGCGCGAGGCCGCGACGCTGCAAGGCTGGACCGCACTGGCAGGAGGATGGTCAAAGATTGCGACTTTTATGAGGCTGGCTACAGTACCAGGGGTGTAGGATTCAGTCAATTTCCAGGGTTGAGAGTGTAATTTATGTCTATAATAGGAAAGTAATGTGTATATTATGGAAGAACAAATGAGTATATACGAGCAAGAAGGAAAAAGAAAAGAAGGTGTTCAGCATGCTGAGCACGGGTATGAATAATAAGGTTAGACAAAAATAGTCCAAGAGAATACAATGAAAATCGCGGTAAAAGAAGCCACGGTGGATTTTGAGGCGGCACCCTCATAAGCTTCAACACCTGGAACAGCGGAAGCAGTAGAAGAAGAACCAGCTTGAGCAATGCTTGGAGAGGCGCTGGCAGCTGGAGAACTAGAACCGGAATCGATAGATCCAGAGCTGGAGTCGGAACCTGATGGAGAGCTAGAGCCGGAGCTAGAACCGGATTCGGAACCTGCTGGAGAGCTAGAGCCGGAGCTAGAACCTGAACCTGAGCCTGCAGTGGAACTTGCCGATCCTGCAGTAGAGCATGGGGTAGTAGTGTACTCAGTGGTCAAGCCAGTTTCGGTAATAGTATGAGTTTGTTTGTTGACAGTACAGCCAGAAGGTCCGCAAGAAGTAATAGTTTCAACGGTGGTCTTCATTTGGCTAACAGTTGCGTATGATGTGGAGTTACCGTAAAGGGCAGAAGTGATTGGGACATCGATAATGACACTGATAGTTCCAGTTTCACCTTCTGGGATAGTTCCGCTTGGGACAATTGTCTCAGTAGCGGTGTATGGGTTACCCCAGGTGCTGGTGGTAGTGACGGTAACCATGGCACCAGATGGGCTTGGGATTTCGACAATGATGGAAGCAGTTTCAGCTGGGTTAGTTGGGATGTAGGTAGAGGTAGAGGTGGTGTCCTTGTCCCAGTAGCTGGTGACGGTGGTGGTGTGTTTTGGATCAAATTCAGAGACGGTGATCATGGTGCCGTTATCGGTTGGGTAGATGGTGGTGTAAGATGTGGAGTCACCGTCGTAGTATTGGGTGGTGGTGGTGGTTCCTTCTGGGTCAAATTCAGAAACAGTAACAGTGTGGTCGTCACCAGTTGGGTAGATGGTAGTGTAAGAGGTGGTTTCACCAGTGTAGTATGCAGTAGTAGTGGTAGTAGCAGATGGATCGAATTCAGAAACGGTGATCATGGTTCCATTGCCGCTTGGGTATATGGTGGTGTAAGAAGTTGAGTCTCCGTCGTAGTATTGAGTGGTGGTGGTGGTTCCTTCTGGGTCGAACTCGGAAACGGTCACAGTGTGTTCGTCGTCACCAGTTGGGTAGATGGTAGTGTAAGAGGTGGTTTCACCAGTGTAGTATTCGGTGGTGGTAGTAGTTGATGAAGGAACGAATTCAGAGACGGTAATGGTGTTGTCAGTGCCGGTTGGGTAGATGGTAGTGTAAGAGGTGGTGGAACCGTCGTAGTATTGGGTGGTGGTGGTGGTAGCATCTGGGTCGAATTCAGAAACGGTCACAGTGTGTTCGTCGTCACCAGTTGGGTAGATGGTAGTGTAAGAAGTGGTTTCACCAGTGTAGTATTCGGTGGTGGTAGTAGTTGATGAAGGAATGAACTCAGAGACAGTAATGGTGTTGTCAGTGCCAGTTGGGTAAATGGTAGTGTAAGAGGTGGTGGAACCTTCGTAGTATTGGGTGGTGGTGGTGGTAGCATCTGGGATACCGACGACAATGGTATCAGTTCCAGCTGGGTTAGTGTCAGTCTCGGTAGTGTATGTAGAAGTGTATGTGTTTGTCCAGTGAGTAGTTACAATAGTAGTAAGATGGGTTGGGGTCTCAATAATGACTTCAACTGGAGATGAAGGGTCGGAGTTTGTAGTAGTATATGTGGTGACATAAGTTCCAGTCCATGTTTCAGTAGTTGTAGTTGTAGTAAGGGAAGCCAGTGGAGTAACAGTGGTACATTGAGATGCATCTTCGTTGAACTGGTAAACGGTATCACCGAAAGTAGTAATATTAGTACCAGAAGGAGTGGTAACAGTCAAATCTAAGTTAGCATAATGGACCATATTAACATATGATATTCTGGTTGGATAGTAGTAACCACCTTCTAAGTAAATTTGTCTTGAACCATCATAGTCTAAACCATCATCTTCAATAGATCCATGAGTATAGATAACTTTAGTGTCAAAATCAGCATCAGGAGACAATTCTTTACTTTTACAACAATCAAAAGCAGCATTAGAAGCAAAGTAAAGAACAACGGCATCATCAGTAGTGTGGAAATCAAAGTTGTAATAACCAGTTTCAGTAGCATGGAAGTAACCTGTAAGAATTAAAGAAAAGTTAGAAATAGTTATGTATTCACCATAAATATCTCCCCATTGAACATCAGTTGGAATATTTGAATATCTGAAGGCAATAACGGCGACGTTAGAAGCAGATGCAACAAGAGTACCTTGAGTAGCATATCCGTATTCGACAAATTCTTCACTGTAACCAATACCTTTAGTATAGTTATAGAAACGAGCATCGAAACCGGATCCAATTGGCTCAGTACTAATTTCACAACCAGTACTGGAACCAATGGCACCTCTGTCATCAACATCACCATCGGCATTGGCTTGGCTGAGTAAAGCCAGTAATACTGAAACGAAAAGACTAGCAAACTTCATAAGGTAAAAAAGAGAGGAATGAGAAGCTTGTTATTGATTTAATTCTATAGGAAAATTCATCAGTATTTATAATCATTTTAACTCTCACTTGAATTGTTTTAAAAATATTTTAACTAATTATTTTGACCCTTCTATGACGCTAATGTTAGAGGGTGCATTAAGGTTTTACTATGCAGGCGAAACATGCGCTTCCGCAGAACGATACCGTTCAAGCACCGTACCCTCATAATTTACCTCATTTAAATATAAGAAAAAAAAAGCTTTGAGATCCTCAGGCATTCCGCTAAGATTCTTAAAGTATAATAAATATATTTATATATATATATATTAAGATTTTATAATTATTATTATAACTTATAATAACAATAATAATAACAATAGTTAGGTCAGTTATCCGAGTCTTCTATTGCGGTATATTACTCTCTAAAACTATTTTAGTGTCTTCTAGAAATATGCATAGTTGTATTTTATTCAAACTATTCAGTATGTCTCAAAAAATTTACTACTTTATTATACCATATCTGGAGAGATAATGCACAACGTGGCTATCTGCCATTTGCAACTAAACGCTCCCTGGATAAATTAATTGTTCTATGAAGTAAGATAAAATTTGATTGTCTCTAGATACAAACCAAGCCAGGGAGATACCTAGACATATCTCATCGATGCTGCACAATAATATCTGGTCTCATTATGTGTACATCAACAATAACCTACGAAATGTTTATAAGTTTTATTAAATTTACTATATTATCTTACCCCTATATTAGCCGTAGAATGCGAACCATAATAGCATCCACAGGATGTGCCCGCCCGCCACAACATTTTGGGGGTTGTAATCTCTTATCCGTGTATTCTCTGCTTCCTCGAGAGTACGGGTCTATACACTGCAATGTCGCTTAAATGCATTACTGTTCCGTGCGTAATACCAATGGATTCAATATTGTTTCAAACTATATAGGTATTCATTTAATATACTAAAATTTATTAAATATTTTAGTAATCTTAATATGGTATTATGCATCTGTTTTGGGAATCTTGGCATATTTCAATATCATCTGTGAATACTTTTCTATAAAATTAAGTTTACGCTAAATGTACTGTTTCACTACTAACAGTATTGAGAGAACGTTTTAGTCTAAAGTGGTGGTACCATCCCTATTTAATATTTAAACTTATATTGATCGTATTGGGAGCATGTGCTGAATTTACGTTTATTTAGTGCATAATCATTGACTCTAGCATGCATTTTCTCTAAGACAACTTTCCTATAGGGTACTATTATGGGAATCACAACTCCAAAATAGGAATTAACAAGTTTAATACAATACATCCAGCCCATCAAAGGACTAGTGGTATTCTTTATGAAGTATACGATGCGTTCCTCGGTTTAGACCCACAACATCGCTCCCATAGGGTTAGAGTTCTCGCCGGATTGGGGTCATTTCTTAAAGACTTTTTCAGCTAGGGGGTATCCCATCTACAACTCTAAATAATGCACTTAGTATTCAATAATTATCTAGCCGTTATTAATATGTAGGAGAATCTATACTGTACAAGAACCTTCAGACGCTGCGGCCTCTATTGGTACGCACAGTTCCCATCTAAAATATCGCTGTAAAGCTGACATTTTTCCACAAAATGGCATATATTAAAATTGTGACACTATACGACTAAAAGTTTAATATAGTTGCTAATGAATTGCTAGCTATCGCCGATCAATTAGTGCATTGACCAGCCGATATCTGGTGGACTTAGGCCCTACCAGGTATATCGCTATAAACGTATCGTATCAGTCAGATTTCGACGATTCTCCTACACCACACATCATTCCGCATTTGTATAATTCACCTGTCTGCCTGTTTTCTATATTTTCAGCCTTGTAACTCTCATATGGCGACCACTAGTAGCCGATCAGCGCCCGTACAACTGCACCCCGTATATATCACTTATGGCAGGCGCAAATCACGATCTTCAACTAGTAAAACTATATCCATCATTAGTCCATATTCTAAACAGCCTCTACAGCCTTATAGAGGGTCCAAGGGTAACACCCAATTGCCGGCTGGCATCCCAGATCTCGGTGATCAGGCATACTCTGTGGTGTGGAAGAGCTGCTTCAGCTACCCATAAGGATCATAGCACCTTGAGTTGTAGTTTAGTATTCCCACATTGTCCAACCAAAACACACATATATATACATACTAACGCCAAAAGCCACGCCAGCAACCAAGCCCACGTTTTTGTGCATTAGTTGCACCCAGCTGGTGGCCCACTAGACCTCTCCTCCCTCTCTCTATGAAGTCGGCACACCCCTCCTTATTCCATCGTCGTCAATCGATCTTTATGTTTCCTAGCTTTCCACAATAGTAGCACTTCTCCTCCGGTTAGATAATATACCATCCCCTTTTTAAAAATCTGCTCTCTGGGCTGGGAGTTTCTATTACTCGGTCTTGGACTGGCATTCTGCTTTCCATGCCGATGAGCTGTAACAGCTGAGCACAAAATTTACCACCGCAAGTTGCACCTACTCTAAAACTATTTTCCCTCCAGACTGCCTCTCTAGCCCTTCCAGCCCTTCCATACTTTCTGCATGAACTGCTTTCAACCTGGCAGAACTGCTTTTCCGAATATTGACTTGTGCAAGCTTCCGACAGAATACTCCGAAACTGGTCAACAGTAGGTTCAATTCTCTCAGGTCTCCATCCCTGGCCAGTTCATTCTTTCCTTGTTCCTTGTCAATGAACCATGGCAGACAAATATAGCTGAAGCAAGGGCCCCGTTGGTCTGATAATAAACTCTCCCAGCGAATGCTCTCACATAGGCAGGTAGGAGATGCTTAATTTCTCCGTGAGTTTCTCAAAAATTCGCTATAACTTAAACACAGCTGCCATATTGTTAAATATGGTACGCATACACCGGCTGGTTTACTCAACTTGCTGTGCTTGCTCATCTCTCAACTCAAGATAATCTTCATTGCGCACCGCAATGGTCGAACCATGCTGGGCCGTACTCTGCGGTGCAGAGGAGTTGCTTAGGTTACACATATTGGTCACAATAAGTGGGACCATATCTAGGATTATTGCTTAATCACATATTCACATGTTTGTGTACATTATTTGTGCTTAGCCTGTGGTTCTCTAAGATTGTCTACTTTTTGCTCCCCAGTAGGGAAAATCTATTTATACCCCCCAAATGCCTGTCTCCAGTACACTTGGGGGTGTCCCTGGCATACCACACTGGCGATAAAACAATCACACAATACTTGCTCAGCACTGTATTAATGGCACAATCCTTCTCCGGTACTCGGGGACGTCCTTTGCGCATTAAGTCAGCCCTATATTTGTGTTATCGTGTACTGATGTACAGCATCAGCCGAGACCCTGGAACAGCACCGCCCTAGCGGTGCCAAAGACCACAAACACGCTATCTCTGCCGGCCTATCCCAGTCCATGGACCTATTCCAGCACCAATTCGCCCCTCTCAAACATCCGCCAAGTCCATGCCGCTCGTAGGAGGCCGCGCGAAGCCGCGCGACCTCGCGTGGTACCTCTTCTATGGTACAACCACCAGGGTGTCGCACGTAACCACTTTACACCTTATATACAGAGTATATAAAGTACCTTTACGGCCTAAATTTTGGAAACTACAATAAAAACAAAAGCAGTCAATGTTAATTAAGCACTAGCATTAAACGTCGTTACAGTCCAAGACGTATCTACCGTTAATCTTACCTTGTTGCATCAAGTCATAGACAGCTGGTAATTCCTTAAGTGGGACAACCTTGATTGGACATTCGACCTTACCGTCAACAAAGAAGTCAATAGCTTCTCTGGTGTCAGCACGGTTACCAACATAAGAACCCTTAATAGAGATAGACTTAACAACAGCGGAGAAGACTTCAGCCTTAGCAACGGCACCAGCTGGAAGACCGACTAAGACAACAGTACCACATGGTCTAACATATTCACAAGATTGGGAGATAGCCTTTTCAGAGACAGAGACGTTAATAACACCATGTGGACCACCAGCAGTAGCTTCTTGAATATCAGCGACGATATCCTTTGATTTAGTGAAATCAACAAAAGCATCAGCACCTAAAGATTTACAGAAAGCACCCTTAGCTTCACCACCATCAATAGCTAAGACCTTTAATCCTAAAGCCTTACCATATTGAATAGCAAGAGATCCAAGACCACCACCAGCACCAGAGATAGCGATCCATTGACCAGCTCTTAAGTCAGCAGTCTTAAGGGCCTTGTAAACGGTAACACCAGCACATAAGATTGGAGCAATTTGAGCTAAGTCAGCACCCTTTGGAATCTTAGCAGCTTGAACAGCATCAGCGGTAGCGTATTGTTGGAAAGAACCATCATGAGTGTAACCAGAAAGATCAGCTTGAAGACAGTTAGATTCGTTACCTTGTTCACAGTATTCACAAGATTGACAAGAACCGTTTAACCATTTAATACCAGCTAAGTCACCAATTTTAAAGTTAGTAACAGCGTCACCAACAGCGACGACTTCACCAGCACCTTCGTGACCACCAACTAATGGTAATTTAGTAGCTAATGGCCAATCACCTTTCCAAGCGTGTAAATCAGTGTGACAAACACCAGAGTATGCAACTTTAATTAAGATTTCAGTTGGTTTTGGAGTTGGTAATGGAATATCTTTATAAACCAATGGACCCCCATTAGTATCAAAAACAACAGCTTTTTGAGTAGCTGGAAGAGCAAGTTGTCTAAATGAGGTCATTGAGAATCCTCTGGCTTGAACAAAGCCGCTTCTCATTGAAGCATTTCTAAGCATTTGAACACTACTGAACATTTTGTTTATTATGTAAATGGACAACGAATCAAAAAAAAATTAAATTTAGGGAAAAAAATCCCCATATTTATACAAGTAACGCATTAATGAAATAACACCGCACCCCCCAAAATATGCAAGAAACTATACGCGGCTACAACAATTATAAATCTAAAATGAGGTAAGATTAATAGATTTTTTTAATTGAATTTTAATATTTAAATTAATAAATTTTAACTCAATTAAATTTATATTTAAAAAGCTTATTTAATTGAGAAGTTAAGATCAAAAAAATCATGATATTATCAATTTAAAATCCCTCTTATTGGATAATTATAATGACGTCCGATAATGCATATATATACGTCCGTCTCGGGGTTTGCCTACAGTGGGGCATTCATTTACACTTACTATTGATATGCGGGGCAATAGCGACACTCGCACACCCTGCAGCGGGGTAAATTAATTTCGTCCGTCTCGGACAATGTCGTATGTCATAGACTATTAGTATATATCACCATAATATACTTGAATTATGCAAAATTTAAAATATTTAAAAAGTCAATTAAACTTAAATTTCAATTTACACTCATCATTGTTAGCTTTCACCCCCTCTTTTTAGCAGCATCACTTACTCAAAAAATCATCTCCCTTTAACACGCCACAAGTCACATGCAGACGATATTCAGTTGCGATTCCATAGGGTGCGGCTGAGCACGTGTCGGCTGTGTGTACGCGACAGCCGCTTGCCGGTCTCCGACGGCGTCGCCCGGATCTAGGATCTCCCGATTCCGTGGGGGCAGGGTAACCGGGATCTTCGGATAGTATATAATGGAAGATAAGATCGCAAGACAGCGAAATAAGTAACTATATTAACTACAAAATGAGTGAAATTCCAACAATTCAAAAAGGTGTTATATTTGAGACACATGGAGGTCCATTAGTTTATAAAGATATACCAGTACCAAAACCAAAACATAATGAAATTTTAGTTAATGTTAAATATTCAGGTGTATGTCATACTGATTTACACGCTTGGAAAGGTGATTGGCCATTACCAACTAAATTACCATTAGTTGGTGGTCATGAAGGTGCTGGAGTTGTTGTTGCCAAAGGTTCATCCGTTACCAATTTTGAAATTGGTGATTTAGCTGGTATTAAATGGTTAAATGGATCATGTCAATCTTGTGAATTTTGTATGAGATCATTTGAATCCAATTGTCCACAAGCTGATCTTTCAGGTTACACTCACGATGGTTCTTTCCAACAGTACGCTACCGCTGATGCTGTTCAAGCTGCTAAGATTCCAAAAGGTACTGATTTAGCTGAAATTGCTCCAATCTTATGTGCTGGTGTTACCGTTTATAAAGCTATTAAAACTGCTGATTTAAGAGCTGGTGAATGGATAGCTATCTCTGGTGCTGGTGGAGGTCTTGGATCTCTTGCTATTCAATATGCTAAAGCAATGGGTTTACGTGTTTTAGCAATTGATGGTGGTGAAGCTAAACAAGTACATTGTAAAGAAATGGGAGCTGAAATTTTTATTGATTTCATGACTTCAAAAGATATTGTTGCAGATATTCAAAAAGCAACTAAAGGTGGACCACATGGTGTTATTAATGTTTCAGTATCTGAAAGAGCTATCTCTCAATCATTAGAATACGTTAGAACTTGTGGTACTGTCGTTTTAGTCGGTCTTCCAGCTGGTGCCGTTGCAAAGGCTGAAGTTTTCTCCGCCGTTGTCAAGTCTATTTCCATTAAGGGCTCATATGTTGGTAATCGTGCTGATACTGAGGAGGCCATCGATTTCTTTACCAGAAATTTGGTCCAGTCGCCAAACAAGATTGTAGGCTTATCTGAACTCCCAGAGGTATTCCTGTTAATGGAACAAGGAAAAATTTTGGGAAGATACGTCTTAGATACATCCAAATAAACAATTTCTAACGCTACTGCGCAAGGTTTAGTCGCATGAAAACAAACTCTAGACACGCCACATCACTGTAGTCGCATGGCCTCCGGGCCGGCTGGGCCAGCACCCCCAGACTCCTGAGCAAGGGGTACGCCAATCGAACAACACATAAGCCTCCGTGGAACTATAGCAGGTAGTGCCAAAGCTTATATTAGCTTCAGCGTAGCATCTGCACGACCTGGTGCGGCCTCCGATAGCTGTACAATCTGTTCTCCATTTAATATTACATCCAAAGGCTTGCGTTGGCTCCTATTAGCTTGCGTTGGCCTATTAGCTTGCGCTGCCTCCTATAAAAGTTATTTCTCTCCTAGATTGTTGTACACGGTTCAATTTACGCATCAAATACGCAGAAAGACACCGACGTCCGGTAGTTGCCAATTTCCCTCGTGTGCTAGAAGATATATGGCATCCAAACCAATTGTAACGCGTTCCAATATCCTTTAACACACACCAAATCAGCTGCAGCTGCATGTATCTATGTTATATTTAGCACCGTTGGTGCTGCAGTCAGTCGTCGCGACCAGCATAGGTCGCGCGCCCGCGGCCGCGCCCATTCAAGCAGAGGAAAGTAAAAGCAGGATACTCTCTTGCCGGTGAAGTCCAAGGCGCCGCCACAGCCGGGCCGGATACCATAGTGGGGAGCATAATTAGTAGCAATTTGTTATAGCAAGTGGGGTGATCGCAGCCCACGATAAATATGTGGTGTTTCAAGCTCAACATTTATGCTTGGAAAAGTCGAATTTTGAGAAGAAAGATTTACCACAGCTATCACACTTAAATGGACGTTTCATTAAGTGGACACGATCCCTATGTGCCTGCATATTCTGTTTGGAAACGAACTGTTTCTTGCAAAATTCGCACTGGTACGGTTTCTTATTCAAGTGGTTACCGTTAACGTGGTTCTCAAGTAACTGTTTAGTAGTGCACGCTTTAATACAGTAAGTACACTGGTACATACGCATATCAGTATGAACATTAGTGAAATGATTATTAAGCGAACTCTTTAACACGAACCGCTTCTCGCATTTACTGCACTGAAATTTGGGTTCGCGTTTACCACGCTTTCTGCCATTTCCTTGATCATTATCGTCGCTTACACCGCGTCGCGATAGCTGAGCTGGCGCCGCAAATCCTTGATCAGAACCTATAGTAGCTCCACCGCCACCTTGTCCGCCATTAGAACCAACAGGTCCACCATTAGAACCAACAGGTCCAACATTAGAACCGACATTAGAACCTGCTTGATTTCCACTACCTGGTCCACTAATATATCCCATCATATTTACTGAATCAAGAGCTTTTCTCATAGCTCCACTAGCACCCCCTCCTGGTCCACCTTGGCCACTATTATTATTGCTGTTACTGCTATAATTCAGATCTCCACCACTACCGCCAACACTTCCCCCGCTAAGTAAAGATGGTGCTACCATATTAACACTACGTCTTTTATCTTGCATTTGCTGAATTTGAGATTGAAGACTCATAATAATCTTACCCTGCTCCTCAAGCTTCATCTCATAACCGCGCTTCATATTACTAATATACTCATTTAACAGGCTAATCGTGTTCTTAAAAACAGAATTCTCATTCTTAAGCTGTGCTATAAGTCCAGACGCGTCAACACCCATACCGCCGTCGCCACCGAGCCCGCCAAACCGACCAGCCCCGTATTCGCCTGCCTCAGCCATCGCGTCGCAAAATCAACATCCACGATTTTTCCTACCCCGATGTGGGCTCCTAACGCGGTTGCGAGCGCGGGGGCG
>JAJLYT010000056.1:0-64772 GCA_030571755.1 Saccharomycopsis olivae (nom. inval.) | reverse complement strand
ATATCATCTCATTTTCTCCTCTCATCATATGCTAATTGCGTATCGTGTCTTGTTTAGAAATCAGACATGTCTTAAGCTTATATAAAGAATTAACTTACAGATTACGCTATAAATGAATTCCTTTTGTATCTCGTAAATCATTTACTAAAAGCCTTTCAATAACGGTAGAATGTTTAAACAGGGTATTTCTTACTATAAATGTTTTCTAGAAACTAGTCTATGATCGACACCCTTTGTTAACTAGCATAAGACGTCGTTATTTCCTAAAAAAGCTGATTATGAACCATAGGCTAAAGGTGGCCCTTTGACATTTAGGCGCGGTGCGTGGCACCGCGGCCTCAAGCCCCAGGCTGACAGTCCGCCGCTCCAGCACCGCCAGAGACCGTGCGGCAGCACCAGCACCGCTGAAAATACCGGCGTAGCACCTCCAGAACACCCCTACCAAACCTGAGGCCGCGCCCTCCGCCGCGCCCTCCAGCGCCTTAGCTCCACGTGGAGACATCACGTGCCACCAGGGCGAGAGTGGTCCGAGTCAAATGAAGTGTCAAGAGATGGCACGGACACTAGGACGTACTTGAAACCATATTTCTGACTTTAGACTTGCAGTGTAATTTTGGGGGGTGAGTGTCGCAGGATCTGCACTAGTTTATTGTTACAAGAGGGCCGTACAAGCACAAAATAGTTAATAAGAAACAAGGACGAGTGAATAGGAAACAAGGACGAGTAAACAAGGTTCAGTTTTAAAAAAATAGTAAATAAGGATTAATTTAACAAGGTTAATAGTAAAACAAACAAAGAAAGAGTTAACAAGGTAAGTTTATAAAAATTAAAACAAGGTAAAATTAAAATAAGTAAGTTGAAAGGTACATATTTGGTGACGCGACGCGATTGACTAACTGACCGACCGGTCTCACCGGCTATGCTGGAGCCTACCGGCGATCGGCGGAGGCCACATTCGCTTGTTCGTACTTGTAGCTATTTTTGAACTTCTACTCGGGTTACCTTGACACATGCAAAATAGGAGGAGTCCAAAAATATGGGAAGGGCAAGTCATTTGTTTACTTTGTTAAAAAAAAAAACTATTGTATATGCTAGTTCTTCTATTGTATGTGCTTGTTAATAAATAAATGTCCAAAGTATGCATTGTGGCTTAAAATATATTTATTCTCCTACTACTACTACGCCAGGGCTGCTTTCATTGCTGGTACTATCTTCTTGTTGTAAAGTAGTTTTGTAGATTGCTTTAAAGATTATTAATCAAAAGCTTATTACTTGATTGTCAAGTTACTGCATTATATGTACCCCGTTTGTCCATTCAATGTGTACTGCTAGTTATTTTACTGGGGGCTTGTATACTCTTAAAAGGTCACATCGTATTGTATTGATACTATTCCTGCGTTGACGCGTCATGCATTCACATAACATAGCATAAAGGTCCTGCGTTTATTACCACAAAGGTGTTACGTACTATACCTATATAGGTCTTGCGCAATGTACAATTAAAAAAAAAGTTGATATCTTCCTGCACCCGCAAGGTACTTATTGCTTAGGTTGCTAATGGTAGGGTTGTAGTAGTAACCCCAGGATTCACTCAGGTACATGATTGTATAATAATAATACTAATGATAAGGTAAACTTGATAAAGTCTATTTGGTGAACCTTGTTGATGGTTTATTATTAATACCATATTACAGTTAAGGCTTATTAAACCCACGGCTTACCAAATTGAGCATGAGCTTAAGACTCAAGACATGCTTGTTACAATATGTCTTGATAATGCTTCATACAGTATCGGCTATAACCTAGCGAGCGAATAAGGAAATTATGGTTAGTAGTTCCATCACGTCTGATACTTACTTATGTCTAAAATTTATGCTTAATAAAAGTTTGAACTTCTCTGTACATGCCTATTATGTAAAATACTAATTTTAGCTGACAGCTCATACACTGTCTATCAATCAATCAATAGTGTCTGGAAGTTGTCGAGCATATGTTTTTATATGTCTGGCGATTATGACGGCTACTTTGACAGCCGGTACGGCACATCGCTATCTTGTCTGAGGTGGTCAGCTATCGCGGCACACAGCTCCACTACCCCCCAGTATCCATGTCCAGCCCGCGCACTCACTGTGCACAGCCAACACCACTCCAGCCCCAGCCAGCCCGGCTCCAGGCGTGGCCAGCACCATCCCCATCTGTCTACAGTCACACAATATAGTATAGCATAGCATTATAATATAGTACCTAATTACCCTCTTTATAGTATACCCTCTTCACGACCCTCACTTCCCCCTCAACTCTCACCTTACCCACTTATATAGTATATATACCGGCCTTAGCCATAGCAACTCTTATAATATATTGAGGACGTATCCTCAAAGCAATCACTACTGAATAATCAGCTAGTTAATTGCACAAACAGCTTCACACAAAGCTTGATAGTAAATTTCAAAATCAGCATCAACAATGACATTCTTAAGAACAATAGAACGTCCACATTTAGCATTATATTTGCAACGTTCATCCCTAAAATTTTGTAAATTTTCGATTCTTAACTTCATTAAATCTTCAACAAAATGTCCATGTTTGAGCAGACTTGGTTTATTCATACGTATTATTAAAGCGTTATTCTTTAAACGTAAAAGTTTTGCCCGATTTCTTTGATGTTTCTTTTTGAACAGCTTGCAACTAGCATTGGTTTGTAATTTCTTGCGCTCAAACTCAGCATCTAAATGACGCAGCATCTGTTGATAAGCTGCTGGATCATAAATTTCCATTTCGAGCCAGTACATTAGCTGCACTTTACGCTCTTCATGAGCAGCAACAACATCTTCCCACTCAGCTTCAAGGGTAGCAGCAGCTTTTGAGTACTGTGCCTCCAACTCCTCGTATTTAGCCATCTTTTCAGCCTTCTCAGCTGGACCTAAGAACTCGACAATCTTGGCTGTTGAAGTCTCAGTGCGGAACATTACTGGTCCACGCACTCTCTGACTAGTCCCATTTAACTCTTCATAGTATGAGAGAACTACCTCTTTGGCTCCCTCTAAGCTCTGACCCTTTAAACTCTTCAGACGCGCTTTCAAACAGCTCTTGAGCTTACCGCCAGTAACGACAGTAGCGCAGTCAATAGTAGATACGCTAGAGGCAGCAGTGTTTCTAGTGACAGCACTGAAAACAGAGTCTGCGCTATCTAGAGACTCAGAAGAATCTGTAGAACATAAAGAAACACCGTCAAAGCTCTTTACACGAGCTCTGAATGTATCAGTAATATCTCTAATACTCTTAGGCACACCATCAGCTATCATATATCTCACTTTGTTATTCACTATCACACTTCTCTCACTCTTATCTTCAACTAAACCTCCATAGCAAACATCGTGCTGGTCAGGTAATGTAAATATTATATACGCCTGATACTCATCAGCAGCCTGACCAAACTTAGCACGGACTAATCTGTTATATAAATCGCATTTGCTCACATCGCGTACAACTCTGGATGTCGCAGCGTCTGCGCGCTGTAAGGATGCTCTGTCTCTACCCCATCTTCTCCATAAGGCATTCTGTACTCTGGTGTTATTGTATATATTTGAATTTTTAAATTTTTCGAGTCCAGTTGGTGAATAGTTGGTAATATTAGTACATCCAACATGGTAAAAATTATCATCATTATAACGAAACTTGCCAGCAATCGAACTAGAAGTGAATGTCTCACTAGCCACGGTGCCACTTAATACTTTTCTTCCATAATAAATATCACCCATTAATTGCTTATTCACAAATCTTTCACTAGAATAAAATTTTGCTGTTGATCCTGTGTGATTATATTCATTTACTTCACCCTCATTAAACTGTACTGTTCTAAGAGCTCTCTCTTGATATGATATTTCTGATGTTACCCTATAATAAGAATTAATAACAGAATCCAACAGAATTCTTTCGCTATCTCCTAAGAAATTTACAGCTTCATGCTGAACTGAGTTGGAGTATAAACTCCTACTATTATTTAAATTCACTAAGGTGTGCTCCATTTCGCGTTTTCCGACGTTATTTAATATTTGGCGTATTTTTGGGGACAAGGGGTTACTTATACTTGTTTGATATTAAGTGGGTCTAAGATTGGGCAACGATAAGGACGAACGTTCTGTAAATACATGCAAGACATACATGCATGTGCCGCCGTGCAGAATTCTGCAAACAGGTATCTACATGACACCCCCTAACGTATTATTGGTGACAAATCAGTGCGCTACTTTTTTTTTTTTTATAGCAAATCAAAATAACTCAAATACTATCTACTGTATTACTTTCAAATATGTAAATCCTTTTTTTTTATTTTGTAAAACTTATATAATATTAATATTATTATTACTTAATAATATTCTTACTTTTACTACTGAATTATTATCGGCTGGCTGCGGTCCATTAACTTCTATGCATGGTTTCTGTACATAGAATAAGGAACTCGCAGATAATTTAATTAATAACGTTAATTAGATCGGGAGCTGCTCATCCGTAAGGTCCCAACTAAGGGACTTTAACAACTGATGATAATATACACTTAAAAACATGTAAGATCTCTACACGTGGCTCAATTTTAATAACTATTAAAATTACTAAAATTACTTAATAGTAATTCAATATCTTTTAATTATTATTATACAAATACTAGGATATTGTTTGCTCGCAGATAATCAACCTTGTAAAATAAGTCTTACGGGCCTTGCTCACCCATACTCCTTACTTTTGATTTTTATATTGCTTTAGTTACAATTTATGTACATGCCCTATCCCAGTAGTACGCTCTTACCCTTTTAGGTAATGTTATAGTGGAAGACAACCACCCATTTAGCTGGTAGTATGCTGGTCATACTTTGGTCATACCTTGATTAATTGCTAAATTATAGTATATTATAGTATAGTATATTATATTACACTATATTGTACTATATTATAAGATAATTAATATATATTTAAACTAATTAGTCTTATCAGCTGTAAAGATGATACTTAATAGGTTATCCATTAGTGGACCGCGCGCTCCTAACCCGCCAGGATAAATCCGTACACAGCGCCATCTAAGCAGAGTCCTGACGTACCCGCCATGGCCATGGCGGGTATCTTAGCATGCTGGGTGCTTGGCCGGTTATGTGACTCTGTCCAGCAATGCTTGGACACGGGCCCTGCCCCACGGGGCGGTTAGCAGCCCCTTCGGTTCCCATGAAGAAGCTAACGAACCGTGCCTACGGTGCGGTTGCCAGCCCCGACGGAGCCAGTTTTAGCGGGGGGAGGACTTGGTTACTGTTACTGGACATGGTTAGCTATGGAGGGCATTAAATGTTCCAATATAAAGTTTTATTTCACCCCCCAAATACGCAGTATAATTATTATAACGGCATTTTGCTCTCGCTTCAGTCGTTCGGCGAGATTTATTGTTTCGCTAGTTATTCGGTAATGTACATTCCGTGCATATGTGCCGTGTTAGGCAATATCCTCAACATCGCTTAATACTAAAAATAATTGGATACAATATGGAATGGACCCTTATATGTTAATAATAAACGGAATTAATGCATGGTATTAAACCTAATAGTCGCCTACCATCGGCGCTATGGTACTGAAACAAGGAATTGGTAAGCGAGAGGGCCGTACTTCTATAGAGTATCTAAGTGCCTTCTACGCTACTGCTGTATCATTGGATGCGTGTATCTCCGCAACATCAGCTATGCAGGACTGGCTTCTAAATGTGGACTCGCTTGCAAGGCTCTTTCAGCACGAGACGTCGCAAGTCGTCCACACAGTCTCCCGGCGCTACTCGCAGAGCGTCGCCAGTGCGCAGAGCGTCGCCAGTGCAGCCCGAGTACCACTCTCCAGACTCTCCGCCAGACCGTCCACGCTCGACGATCTTGCTGGCAAGGGTCTGGAGTGTCGCCGGTCCTGGAGCCAGCGTCCCGCCGCCATCGTACGGTACGTACGGCCGAGGGCAGGCACAGCGAGCGTGGCACAGCGTCGAGCAGCCGCACTGCGAACACTGTTGCCAGGCAAATAGTGAAAGCGAGTGGCAACCCGCAAGACGCTGTGCACCGTTACATTACCAGCGGCGCAGCTCTCGATACTGGAAGCTAGATACCATGTCCTGCGTCTGCATGTAAGGGTTATGTGGGACTAGTGGGAGTTTGCCGAGGCCCCAAGGCCCCTAGGCTGTCCCCGAGGATCCAGGCCTGCCCACTGTCCATGCTACTCAGCACCTTAGCCAGCCCAGCGCACGCCTGACTGCAAAAACGCCGGCTGGCCCGGTATAGTGTCCGCGAGGCAGCGGCGCGCGGGCTCGCAACACGCATAGGCTGTTAACTGACGGCGTGGGCCTGCCAGCGTGAGCACCGTATCGGGGCTGGCGCAGAGCTACGAAAGGAGTCGTGGCCGCTTCACGCCGCCAGATGCTACGGTTGCGCATATACAGCGTATATCATTAGTCCACATCATGTCGCGCGTCTTCTGACGGACTCTAAGTACACGGAGAGCGCGCAAAGCTCGGGTAGAAAACAGGAACAAGAGCGAAACAAGACCACAAAAACACAGACAGTTTCACACACCAGAGACTGCGCTGTCGCGCGGCCTCAGTCACACCTCCTCACCATTTCTCCTCTGGGTTCTTCTTAAACTCCTCGTAGGCCTCCCTGTTGAACCACGACAATTCGGTCTCGTTCTCAATGCCGCACTCCTCCAATGTCTTATTATCGTCCAACAACAAAGTACTGTCATCATCACCCATGTTAATAACGAGATTCATAGTCTTTGATCCATGAGCCTTGGTATAGATCTTTAAACAATCAAATTTAACAGTACGAAACGCTCTAAAAGCACCCTGCTCAGCCACAATCAGCCTCATTTGCTCCTTCAAGCCACCAACAGTTTCAGTAGTTAAATTTATATCATGAATAACATAATTCTTAACATTTCGATACGGAAATGACTTGATCACCCGAATTGTAATAATAGCTTGTGTCGCTAAAGGTTAGTAACATGACCTAAACACAAACAGCTAAGCTGGTACTCACCCGGCCGCGTCGTCGACGTTAAAGGCTCTTCCAAATCGTAGTCCATGGCGATGCTGGAGATGCGCCCGCGCGCCCAGTGGCTCAAATGACGCTTATTATGTGTCGCGTGACTTCCGGGGTTCCGGGGGTGACTGGGGCGGGTAACATGTGGGACATGTAGGCAAGCATACCGAGCATACCAAGCTCAGAGTGAGTGGCTGGGGCGTGGCTGGGGCGTGGCTGGTGTACGGTTCTGGGAACGGTGTGCGGTCTACATGCCAAATGTAGCGATGAAGAGGGTACAGGGAAGGGAGATGTACTGTGTGTACGGTCAGAGGATGTCACAGGGGGCGCAGGAGTGACGGTTAGTTGAGCTGTGGGGCCACAGAGGGCCGGGGATACCGAGAGAGGGTGGGGAGGCTGAGGCCACGACTTCCAGCGGCGTGGCTGGATATGTATAGTGTGCGTGTCATGGTGCGCCAGGACGCAGTGTTATCGCAGAGGGATGGTGGTGCAGGTCATTTTTGAGTGTGTTGCTGGCCGTGTACGGTGCCCAGACAGGGCGTGGCTGGCGCGTGGCGTGTGCGTGGCGGGTATGGCTGGTAATACTGTGTGGGTCCACAAGTGAGACAACGGTCTCAATCGACATTACATCCTAAACTAGAGATTTAGGATGATTTAGTTAGTGTTATAGTGTCCCTTAACTGAATCGAGGGTTGAATACTTTTCCTGTTTGAGTTTGATGAAACGGGGGTGAATGGAAGTGAACGGGGGTGTGGCTATGGAGTGAAACTGGATTATACTTACCAGAGAGGTATGTTGGTTATATATTGGTAGGCAGTTGGTTTTACTTACTAAAGGGATATAAATATATAAATAATTAGATACCTTTATGGATACTTTTATTAATTTTTATTATATAATTTTTGGTTACAAGTATCTTTTACCATTTAATTTGTTTGGGAGTATTGATTGATGAACGTTTCAGGCTAAATCCTGAGTATGCATAATGTGTTACAGTTTAGTTCCTAGTTGATTATGGTAGAATGAGGACAGATAGACAGATAAAAGGTTGCACAGATCCAAAATTTCTTAAAGTTTTACAAAAATAGTAAAGTTCAGAAAAAATATATACATATATAATAGAACATTAATAAAATGTCAGTTGAAAAACCTTGGATAAAGTTACAACATAAAGCGTTTGCTAGATGGGTTAATATTCAGCTAAGCGAATCCTTGGATCCGCTCGCTAATAAGCAAAGAGTTAGGGACCTTCGTCGGGACCTTAGTGATGGTGTTGCACTCAACTATCTCGTCAGACACTTGTCAAAAGGTAAATATAATAGAAATTTTAATGTGCGACCACGGTTAAAGATGCACTGTATTGATAATCTCAGTTGTGCTCTTGGATATCTTAAAGAAAAAACTGGTGTATGGGGAGTTGATGCTGAGGATGTATATGAAGGTAATCTCAAGATGATTTTAGGTATGATATGGTGTCTTATTCTTGATAGTTTAAGTGCTATGGAAGCTGCTCTTGATCTCGCAGATATGCGTCGTGTATTGTTGACGTGGTGTCAAAATAATGTTATTCAGTATGGCGGAATAGTAGAAATCAATGACTTTAGTAAAAGTTGGAGTTCTGGTGTCGCTTTATGTGCGTTAATGAGCACATTCAGACCTGATTTAATGGATTTTTACACACTTAATCTTACTCAGAACGAGGTCAACTTAACCAAAGTTATACAGATAGCTACTGGGCTCGGAATTCCGCAGTTAGTAGATTGTGAGGATTTACTTGGAGTGCCAGAAGAGAAAGCTGTTATGACATACCTTTGGGGCTGGTACAAGATGTTTGGAGGTGATGAGACTGCTCAACAAGCTTTACAATTATCTATACCAGAGACAACACAGGAAACTAGACTGCCTACTACTCCAGTTGCTCCATTAAAGGATAGAAACTTATTAAAGGCTATGCCAACAGTAAAGGAAGTACTGAGGGTAAACTTTAGCAATAGTCCACCAGCAGCTGTCCTCGGACCACCGGCTAGAGTATCCCCATTTGAGTCGGTTGAGGAAATCCCTGAACTGCTGCCATTTTGCAATGTTAATGTAACACGCAAAGTTTCACAAACTACTCCAAAAGGTCCATTTACACCACCAAGACGTACACCTTCACCAAACCCTCTTGATTCTTCCCGTCTCGAGGTCTTTGACCTGCCAATGGAGCACGGCAGCGCCCCACCTCTCCTGTTCGGCGCTCTCCAGTCTTCACCACGGATAGCGAACCCATTCAAGTCACCAGAGCTTGATGGTGTCGATCCTGCCACCTCTGCTGCGTTCAGAGCTCAAATGGAGTTCCTTTCTAAAGTGTTTGGTCTCCGTTCCGAGTACGAACACCGCGCAAGAGTCTTAGACTCTAACATGCGCACTCAAATCTACAAATGGACCAACCTTGTTGGCTGCAGCGAGCTATGTGACCTCGATGAGCTCGAGTACGAGCGTCTGGGTCTCGAAGAACGTTTCCGCAAGACAAAGCACAGCCATTTGGCAGAGAAAACAGCTCTTGGCCTCCTCTTCGCCAAAATCAACTATCTCTTGCGTCCTCTGAGTAGTCGCTACGAGCCTCCTCGCGGATCCAGACTTGCAGACTTGAACTCTACGTGGTCTGAACTCTGCGCCGAGGAGTCAAAGTACTTGGACATGGTTACCCTCAAACTCACTACCCTCAAGCAGCAGCTAAAGATTAACTACGAGGACTCGCTCCAAGTAGTAAACAAGAAGTTCATAGATGTTCAAGAGCGCGTTCAAAAGATGCTTGATGATGGCCTGGAGAAAGTATCAGAAGAAGAAATAGTTCATCTCCAAAGACTCCTGCTGAACATCACTAATCTTCATGAACAATGTCTTCACCATAATATCCAAATTGATACAGCTGCATTCCCTCATCTTACTTTCCAGATTAAGCTCTTAGAAGAAGTTTGTAATGATTTTAATCAATTCTCTCAAACTACAGCCAAGACTTCATTTGACCTTCCTGAACTTATTGATACATTTGGTCAAATGGCACAAAATCAACAGTATGTTACAAAGAAGGAATTCAGATCTGTTGTATGTACTGAAAGAAAGTTTGATAAACCATATTCAAAGACTCTTGAACTGTGCTTACCAGTACATCAATCAAGACTCGGCTTTGATCATCCACTTTTCCTTCAACAAGTGGCAGCACTTCAAGAAGAATCAGAACCTCCACTTTCACCAACTGGTTCATCAGTTTACGGCTCCCCTGCATTGTCACAAACATCAGTGTTTGACTCTTTCGAGTCCTCATCCTCTACCGCGTCCTCACCTGCGTCCTCACCGCAGCTCAGTGATGATAACAAGTTCAACAATCGTCGTCGTGTCGCAAACTTGGTCTCACCTCATCCTACAAAATTGCATCTCCCTATAGACTTTACAGTGGTCCTTGAACAGGTCCATTGCACATAAATAATAGACTTACATAAATGATAGACTTTTAACTAATGTAGAAAAACACTATAATAACTAGCAAGAAAAGTTAATTAGACAAAAGTTTATCAAACGCCGGAACTCGCAAAAAGGCATTCAGATGTCGCGCGACCTCTGTTCCGGTATCCTGAAGGTCATATTACCGCTTGCGTTTAACTACACGAATCTTAAAATATTTATCTCTCCACCAGAATATATTAAACCCTTCTCACTCTCCTAATTAGTCCTCCCAGGCACAGAATATGCACCCTCAACAGCCAACATGAGACACCACACGACGTTCAAAATGTCCAAGCAAGCAAAAATTGTGTGTGTAAATAATGCAGATTCTTTTATAATGCAAATGGGGAACATATATCACACAACTGAGATCCTGTGTGAGCGCATGGGTACCATAAAAGTCGCGCGACCTCTGTTGGTCGCAGCACCCTCACCACAAACATATATAGTAATAACCTAGTTTAGCCAAAACCATATAATACCTATTTATAGTTGACATATATAATATCACCATTGCTGACCCCTGACACAGCCTCTCCTCTATAATTGGTAAACTCTAGCCTTGACCTAGCGAGCCCAAACTTAGCACAGTATCGCGCGAAGCATTTATCCACAGCTTCAGCCTCACAATCTATTCGGAATCGGAATCCGCATTGTGGTAATGTGGCTTGACGACCAATTATGCGCACTGTGACCAACTGATGGCGTACGTCATCCACAGTTTCAACAGTTTTAATTGAAGTTGGGCTCACAGGTAAATTGCGTGATTGTGAAGTTTGATGTAATCTAATTGGTTGACGTGCAGATGAGTTATTAGTTGGTCGTATTACAGCAGGACTACCTAATCCTCCTCTACTAGACATTCCAGTATCAACAGAAATTCTCAGAATAGCTTCTCTAGTATTTCTATTTGGCAGTTGATTCTCTCTAGATGATCTTATTGGCAGTTGAGGTCCTCCAATATCGTCAACTTGTGCTCTTCTTGGCAGTATAGCTTCTCTGGTAGTTCTTCTAGGCAGTACTGGGTCTCTTTTGTTTAATCCAATATCTATTCCTCCTTCTAAACTTGCCATTATTACTCCCCTTAATCTTCTAATCTCAGTCTCAAGCTCAAATACTCTTGATCTCTCATTTTTAACTACCATTCGAAGTCGCGTCATCTCACCAATTTGTTCATACTTCTCCCGTCTTAAACTAGCAACTTCAGCTTCTAAATCTTGCATTCGCATAACTCCATGCACCGTATTATTAACAACACTAGCCATAATTATAGATCAGACCGACCTTTTTTGCCTTTTATACTCAATACATCCTCTCTGTACATCAGCCACCCTCTGTACACACGCACCAGCCACAACACGCCACACAATTATACCTCACAAAAAGTCCTCTAAAATATCCCAAAAATCCCAGAAAAAAAGCTATAGGCTAATTTAAATAATAAATTATTATTATTAGATACCAAAAACCGAGAAAAAACCTTGCGTAAATGATAAAAACGAGCCTCCAGCTCTCTGTTTACCTCATACCATTTATGGATACGCGGGGCTCGTATGCGCAGTTAATGTATACATGGTGATGCTGTTATAGCCACCCCTGAGTGGTCAGCAGAGATGTGGGGTGGCTTGCGAGGCTTACCAGCGATCTCTGATGTATTTTTTTTTTTTTTTTTTTTAGATTTCTGTTTGGAGGGGCCGACCCCAGACGCCGTATGTGGTGCCACGGCCTCTGTTGGTCATGCGAAACCACATCACCAGCTACGACCTCTACACATATGCATACAGTTGCATTGTTCATAAATTTTCATACTTCTTTTCTGGACCATACTTGATTACCAATACAACGACTAAAAACCTTAAAGTACCCCCTCAAACCCTCA
Source organism: Saccharomycopsis olivae (nom. inval.) (assembly GCA_030571755.1). NCBI lineage: Eukaryota > Fungi > Ascomycota > Saccharomycetes > Ascoideales > Saccharomycopsidaceae > Saccharomycopsis > Saccharomycopsis olivae (nom. inval.). The sequence continues at coordinate 52,349 of JAJLYT010000056.1, read as the reverse complement.
GGTATAGCTTCCGCAGCTTCATCGCGTCCTCTCCTTTTGCCCTCTAGCCCAGAAACGTCGTAGCCTGACTAATAGCCCGACAGAATTTTCTAATAGCTTATTTAAACATCCGGGAACAAGTATAAAGTTCATAAATTGCTAGTGGAAGTTGCGACCAAGACTTAGAAAGGCTCTATCCATATACTATAAAGATATCTGTCATTGGGAATGTCTTGATATCCTTCAATTTTTAATCTTCACAAGATAATCTTAATAATTTTAAAATAACTCATCTTATCATAATACTAAGTATATGTGCATTAACCCCACTTACCTTGACTTAGTTTCTGCATTCCCACGCTTCGCATCACTAAAACTTTGAGTTCTACCATGAAATCTGTTCCTCACAGTTTCCGCACAAACTTTTTCAACTTTTGAAGCTTCAGTTAAATTTGAATATTTACCATTCTTAAATCCTCCAATTGCTCTCAGAATTCTTCTCTCCCTTTCACCAGTACTTAACCTTTGACTATTCTCATCTTTACCACTAATCTTATAATAAGCATTTTTAAGAGAATTATAATTAACTCCACAAGCACTAGCTGCCAGATGAATATTTTTATATACTCCTTTATTAAGTCCATCAAGTGCAGCTTCTAACTTCTTTCTTCTTTTCTGTTTATCATTAGGTGGTTCTTCATTTAAAAGGTATGATATACCCATTTTGTCACTGGGAGAAGTTTCCATTCTCAGCCATACAAATGTAGATCAGCAGATTTGCAGTCTATATATCTCTGCAGATGCCTCATCAACCGTTGTATCTGTCATCAAAGTACCTGCATTGAGTACCATCAGCTAGGATACTCCTACCAAATGGGAACCGACGTATTTATAAATAAATTTATCAAGTGAATAAAAGTCAAATTAATTCAAATTTCATTCAAAGACATTGATTAACAAAGTTTTAAAATTTGGTATTTAATAATGCAATTTATCTATTTCTAGACAACATAGTAAAATCTGCGACCTCCAGTACCAACATCTATGCAACCTCCAGATCTCTAAAACGGCTTCTAAGGATCATCTAGAACGGCCATTGCTTCTATGCAGCTTAAAAATTTTCTGTACCTGCAGTCTATTTCCTAATACTATGGCCTGATGCCCATTACTTAGTCCCTGGTTTACTACAATTCTATTAATAGTTGACAGGGTACCGTAGATAATTATACGGTACTTAAAAAATCATGTATTGAGTCTGGGCTTGAATACTAAAAACCACGGCATTAAAAAACCAAACTAATTCGAACTAAAAAGATGCCAATGTCAAGGCACCAGCAACTTCTGTATCTTCAACTACTTTTCGGAACTCTTCAAATGATAATTTCCCATCTCCATCTTTATCAGCTTCCATAATAGTTTTATCAACAATTTGTTGTAATTGACCTGCTCCTAAATTACTACCAACCATCATCTTTAAAACAATATATAATTCACCATTTGAAATAAAACCATCACGATCAATATCATAAACTTTAAATGCAAATTTTAATTTCTCTTCTTTACTACTTTTACCACTAAATACACTTAAAGCTCCAATAAATTCTTGAAAGTCAATATCACCTCCTCCATCTTCATCAAAAACATCCATTAATCTCATTGCAAGTGGATTTGATGAAACTCCTGGAATATCAAGAAATTCTTCTTTTTCAATAGTACCAGATTTATCCTTATCAAGCTTCATAAACCTCTTACGAAGTCTATCAATATCTTCCGCATCGACTGCTTAGTTAGCATAAAATTTTTACAATACAATAAAGAACTATTTCATAAACAAAACTCACAGTTAGTACCCTCAGTGAGGTCCTCCACAATCTTCGAAGATCCAACACCCATACTGATTACTACTCCCTCTTGCGACTCTGGGCTTTTCGTGTCAAATCCCACCACACGTGTAAGTAGCGTGACATTGCATAGCTCTGCAAAAAGCACCACTCTCCATTAACAGAACATGGTCTCTTCGCGGCGCTTTTATACTTGCCTTGCCCCCACGTCACATAGTACTTTATTGGTATAGTCTATATACTATCTTCCTGTCTGTGTAACGTATGCACCCTCCACCTTCTGCTCGTTAAGTCCATGCATCCTGTAAATTCTGTTTGTGTAACCCCCATGCATATTGTGCATGTATAGCACCTTGTTAGCAGTAATTTAATTTAAGTAACTATCTTGTTAACAGTTCCTTAGTTTAAATTATCTTGTTAATTTATGTGACTGGCCATCTCCCCGCCGCATCCTCTTCTATATCAACGAACCGTACCGCCATCTCGCAAGATTTGTCACAGTTCATCAGATCCATACTTAGCAATGGAGATAATACCTTATTAGCACTATCATAGAGTCGCACAGCTTCTAGTGCTACTTTATATTTTCTAGAAATCAGGCGCATTAGTCGCCATAAGGGTACGCTGCGCTTTACGCGGTAGTACGACTTGGTCTTATCCTTGACAAAGTAAAGCGTTACCGTTAGTGATGCATCAGAACGACGGCGCTTACTGGGAGGTGACGCCTCATTGATGGTAGTGTCCTCACCAGTGGATCCCATGGCACCGTCAGCGGCCACGGCGGCCACAGCAACAGAACGCTTGTTGGACGACGAGTTCTCCGCCTTAACAGGGACTTCCTCTGACTCCTGGGTGGCATCCACCTGTTTCTCCCGTATAGGAGACTTCTGAGGAGACTCTGAAATTACTGGTGGAGCAGACTCAGGCTCTGGTTCGGCCTCAGGCTCTGGTTCGGGCACTTGTGGCGCAGACTCAGGGACGGCCTCAAGCATGGCCTCAGGCGCGGCCTCTTCAGACTCCGAAATAACCGGCGCTTGGGATGCATCGTCATTCAAAGACTTTAAAACCCTCAAGCTAGCCACCTGATCTCCTGAAACTACCTCTGGATGGTCGTCTACGGCCTCTAGCCTCTTTGGACCCTGAACTTCAGCCTCTGCCAGCTGTGAGGCCGCTTCTGGCACTTGTGGAGCTGTTTCTAGTTCAGCTGGAACCGAATGATTTGGGACATCTGGTATATCTGAATCGCTTTGGGCATCTTGTGTCTCTGCTGCTTTTATTGCCTTTTGCACGGGCTCCTCAGTGCCCTCTAAATTTCTGTGCAACTTTTGCGCCTGTGCTGCGACCTCCGTCAACATACCTGCTAACTGCGCGACCTCTGCAATAATACCTGGTTTAGACTTTAAAGCGGCCAACTCCATTTCTAATTGCACCGTACGGCGCGCCATAGCTACCATACGCAACTCCGCGTCCTCAGCGCGTCTCTCAGCAGCAGCAACTTCTCGACGTCCTCGGGCTCGCGCAGCAGCAACAGCTTCAGCACGTTCCTCCTCTGCGTCTTCCATGCGACGTCGCATATCCTGTACGGTAGCTAGCGCTTCCTCAAGCTTCGCTAATACGTCTAACCCTTCCATATGGCACGTCTTTTGACTCCTGCTTTTTCAAATCAAAATACGATCACGTGCGATGTCGCGCGTCCTCTTCTACGGTACTCTATTGGTCGTGTCTATTAGTCTATAAAATGTGGTTAGTTTGCCACGCAGCCAATGATTGTTTGGCCATTGAAGGAGTAGTTTGCACAGTGTGTGCCAGAAGCGCAACTGAAAGGTACCCAAGCGCTGTGATCACAATGGGCGATCTTGTCACCCTGGCACAGCCACTCACCATCGGTACAAGGGGCACTAGAGGAAGATGGAGAGAGAATAGTGGTAGTAGTTCCAGTGGAAGATGGGGTCGCGGAAGCGCTGTCAGTAGAGCTGCTCAATATAGATGTTGAGGTACCAGAGGCCGCGGCGGAGGACGAAGTTGCCGAGCTCTGGGAGGCTGAAGCATCAGTTGAGGTTGGAGTGGTTGTTGAGGTTGTATCTGAGGTTGATTTTGTGGATTCGCTAGAAGAGGTAGTTGTTGAAGTCTTGGAGACGGAGGAGTTAGAGGATGTGGATGTGGTGGAAGTTGCCTTGGCAGAGGTGGAAGCAGTTGAGGTCTTGGTAGTGGAGGTGGAGGATGCCTTTGTGGTGGTAGTTTCAGGGGAAGAGCTTGAACCCAAAAGACTTTTAAGAGCTTGCGCAAAGTTCTGGTTACCGAGGTTATTACCATATGCCTGACTTGCATCCCAGACTGCCATTCCGCCAAAATGGCTGCCGCCAGAAATGCTCAGCAAAGTCAGACGAATTTGGTCAATACCAACATATCCTGATCCAGCTGCGCCAGTGTTACCTGGAACTCCGAGGAATAACTTAATGTCCTTGTTGAAAGCATCTGAATCAGCCCATTTGACCCAGTCATTCCAGTTAAAGAAGTTGGTGTTTATGTTACAGTAGTTATTGTAAAATTGGATAAAGGCAAAGTCAACTTGAGCATTTGTGAGCACATTGTTAAGAGAAGCATCTGGGACTGGACATTGTGGTGCTGCCAGGATATAGTAAGAACGACTTCCACTGGCAAAATATTCACGAAGTTTGGTAACTAAAGCAGGGTATCCAGCAGGGAGATTATTCTCAATATCTAAATCAAAACCATCAATTACTGAGTCTCCAAATGGTCTGGTATCACTTGATCCTTCACCGAAGAGATTCCAAAGAGAGCCTGCGAATGATCGAGCTTGGTCATCACTTGCGAATGAATAAAGGCCAGAAGAGCCACCTAAGGAAAGAAGGACTTTTTTACCTTTACTCTGACAAGTTTTAATATCAGCTGCAATTTGAGGGCAGTTAAGAAGTCCGTTAGAGAATTGAGAAGTGCAAGCATTAGCAAAGTTAAGACTTGGGATATTATTGGTTCCAGGGAATACAGTCATGAAAGACAAAACAAAAATATCCACAGTATCATCATTACAATAAGAAGCCAAGGGCTGCTGTCCACCAGCAGAGTTCTGGCCCCAGTACATGACAAGGTTCAGCTTTCCATTAGCATCAAAAGCAAGAGCAGCATAGAAGAAAGAAACCAAAGAAATCAAGGAGCGAAAGAGCATTGTACTTTATGATGATGTTAATGATAATTATACATTATTAACGATATTAATACAGTCTTATATAGGGTCTCTTCGATGCCTTATTGATGGTATTTTCGCTAATGAAACAATAAGGCCAATAGATGGATGCCAAACATAACTGTCAAAATCTGTGTACAGTAAATGCATGCAGAGATCGACAATCGCCGAGGAGTTCACGGTGTTCAATAGGGTGCATTTTGACTAATACCGCACTAGTAAAGACAGCTATAAGGGATTACAAATATATGGAAATATGGATATTGCAACTGATACTATAATACTATAATACTACTAATACTATTAATACTATTAATACTCTTGGTATCATCACATTTCTTGGAAATATCAAAGAGCTTGAAGACTGTGCTGTTTCTTTCTGCTACTATCCACTAACTGGACCCAGAGTCAGATATTAACAGCAAGGACTACAACATTACATTAGAAAGTATGTCGATCAAACACATCCTAGTCTTATTATGTGTTGTATTCAAATATGCGCGCATTCATCGAAACTCCATCTTCGACGCATATATGAAACACATACTACCCGGTCGGGTCGTGGACCCCCGAACCATTATGGATCATTTCGAAATGAAGAATGACTAAAAAATTAATATTCTCAAAGTAAATATACCATAAATTAAGCTGATGATTTTTGAAATAGTTACTTGTCATATTTTGGATTAGTATATGAATGGGTATCTATGTGAATGTGAACTTCGTCTTCAATACGACCGCATGTTTCAGTATGCGTCTGGGAATCTGAGACATTACCTGTCAATCTAGGTGAGAGGATGGTGTATTCTGTGGTCAAAATGTATCCGGATTTTGGCCCTGGGATATGGTATCTTGCTAAATTAGTTCTCGCTTGCGACCAAATGGGGTTAATTGATTGCTAAAGTAGTGTAAAGATCGTCGCGATGTGGTTCCCTATTCCAGGAGTATACGAACTGGGGAGCGAACCTCACTGCAAACAGAGAAAATGAATAGCCAGGTGATCTATTGAACAAAGATAGTAATATGGCAGTGAGACATGCTTTGCATTAGAGTAATAAGGGTAATAGAAGAGTTTCAAGGGCACACCTCACGTTTTTATTGCAACTATAGTACTCTGTATCTAAAGGTATGCTTTGTTTCTATGGGGGTATATGAATTTTCCATTGGAAATTATTGTACAAGTTGTGAGTGACTTTGACTTGGGTTTAGACTTTCTATTAGATTTATGTGAGAAAATGTCTGAGAGAGGTGTTCTTAGGGGAATAGTGAAGGCCGAGTTGTTGCGGTGCGTGAGGGTGGATCGTTGTAAGTTGAGGAAATGCAAGATATTGGAGGCAGAGTTTTGATGGTCGCTGTCCCAAGTGACTGATTGTCAGTAGAATTTGATTAGGAGCTGTTTGCTATGCTAAATCCAGCTATTTGAAGTGATGAGAGGCGGTGATATGCGTGCATTGAGCTGGATCGGCGAGAAGGCTCGAGATTGCACAGGACAGCATAGAGCCGAAGTTAGCCAAGATATTTGGTTGATATTAGAGCAATAAGTTGGATAAGTTGAATGTTGCTATGGCTGAGTTGTTTAGTACAGTGCAACTAACGAAAATGGCTTGAATTGCGAGGTCTTACAGTAAGGCTCAATTCAGAAGATAATAACCATACTGAGATAACTAATAAGTTTGTTAGCATTGAAAGTTTGCCAATTTTCATGCTATTATCCCGAATAGTATATATCTGTCACCATTTGGGATGTTGCTTGAAACAACTTCAGCTACACAGGTTAAAACCAAACGCGCTAGAACCAATTGTCTTCCGAACCCTCAGGGTGCTCGAAAGCGTTCATTTTGGCGACTTTGCTATTATTTACGAACATTTATCATTTTCTCATAATTGAAAAATAGCGGGCAAGGATATACTCTTAGATTTGAGCTCCATTAAACTTTCGCAGAGTCTCGAGTACCTTCGGTTGATTATTACTGAGGGGGTCCTGCACTTACCCAGGTTACCGCAGCTCCGAGTGTTGCGGCCTAAATCATTTCGTAGAGTGCTCAATGAGACAAATTTGCTATTTCCTCACCACCTTCAAGATTTAAGTTTGGAGGCGCACTTTTTAGTGTTGACGATGCTGTCTGGGAACTACCGAAATGCACGTCGTTGCGTCTTGAAGGGTGTTAACTACCTTCGCATCCAGTGCCATACAGTTACAATGATTTTACACAAAAGATTGTATGATAAAAAACATGATTGAATTACATCTAATAATCCTCAAATATCCAGTTTAAATAAGATTCAAGTTATCAAAATTAAGGCTCTGGTCAGTCTATACCACCTACTGGGACTTGAACAGTGTCCACTGCTTAGATACATTGATATGCGCAGGACGAATATAAGCCACATTCGAACTAATGATATTTGTTCTGTGCAAAAATTTACAGAATCTAACCTTTGGATTAAGCTCTTGAATTGAAGTTAGAAGATATCAAAGATCATAAATCTATCCCCTCTTACGCTTTGTAGGTCTGCTTCTCGCAGCCTCAATCTCCGTCTTCTTCCCTAGCAGACCCATATACTCTTGTAGGAACCACTTTTCACGATTAAGCGCAGCATATTTTATGGCACCATCAGTATTACCATTGGCAAAACGTGTATCATTATCAAGTGGGAAATCCACAGCGCGACGTTTCAATGAGAGTAACACATCGCGACGACCAAGGATATCCCGCACAGCTTTTATCTGTTTATCAAGTTTTGCCAATGTCTCTGTCTGAGTTGAAAGCTTGGAAGACTGTTCTTGGTACCGTGAACGGCTATTATCAATCTCAGATGTCACAGACTCTGCTTTCAGAGTATTTTCAGAAACTATAGCTTCTAAATGAGAAATTAATTTAGCCTGATTGGTTAATGGATCATTAGCCTCTTCAGTAGTTTTAAGTTTACCATCCTCCACTTTAAATCCTGAATTACACTTAAATATTAGTTCTAATTCGGAAACAGTAGAATTATCATCCTTTTCCAGCTTAATATCAGATAATATAGCAGCTTCAGCCTCATTTAACCCCGCTGTAATATCAACTAATTCTTTTGGAATATCCTTAATTCCAGCAACTTCACCAAATTTGGTTACTTTAACCATAGCAGCAGCATGGGACTGTTTCATTCGTAAATATTCATTAACTAACCGCTCTTTGGTTTTCTCCTCACGGGTCACGCTCTCTTGAAGCTTTAACTGCGCCTTAAAAACATCCAGACTAATTTGATTGTTCATCTCAATCCATCCTTGTACAACATTGCCAACAACAGCTTCAACTTCCTGCTTCTCGCTAAATGCCCCATTCTGAGCCCCAACGTCACTAGATCGTACTTTGAGAATCCGGGTAATCTCGCGACTATATTCGTCGTAGCTCACAGGAAACTGCAGAAGAGGTATATACAGTGGCGTTACGAGCCCCTCTGCCATCTGTTTGAGTCGTTCAATACTGTTATCAGCACGAACACCATTTGCGGCAGTTCCATTTGTAGCATTTTCATGAATATATGGAAACTGCTGATGAATCAGTTTAGCTCTTTGTACTAATTTTTCAGTTTGCAAAAGATTTTCATCTAAATCTAATGAATATTCCCTTAAATTACACTCTTCAAGAGATTCAAGAGTAACAGAATCCAATGAATCAGTACTTGGAGTAGCTTTTCTGGTTACTCTATCGAATCTACCTGCAAATGCTGCCATATATTCCCCAAAATCCTCAGGAGCAGCCAATTCAGGTACCTCCCAACGTTCAACAGCAGCAATACTACTCTCTATTGTCAAGCTCTTCAATAATGATACTTCCAGTTCAGTAAGATCTTTATCTATCCCTCTATTGAGTAAAAAAATCCGTAGTATGAGTAATGGCACAGACTCGTCGGCTGATTCCACGGCTGGCATAGTCTCTGTTACACCACTACTACTGTCAAGACCACGAGACCGCATCCAGTCGCCAACCACTAATTCAGCATGTTCAATTGACCCAGTGGCAAGCGGAATAACTACTGGAACTAATTGCGGGTACTGTACATAGCGTCCCAGTTTAACGTATCCTGAGCGGAGGGTGGCCAAATGGTAGTGGTTAACATCCACACGACTGTCTAATGATAAAACTAAATCAAGCAGTGTAGTACTTTGAAGTTCCAGAAAGTCAATCCTTTCACCAGGAGTAGATCCAAAAAATTGATATTTCAACTGAGTAACTGTAGCTAAGTGAAATGTACCACAATATTCATGACCATGTCGGTTATTTGAAATATATTTCATATTTCTCCGATGACGTCTTCGAAGTCTTGTAGTTAGATATACATCTTCCTTACCATTATTACCTTCAGGCTCAGCTGAACCATTCCCTGTTGCCTCTCTATAACCAGATATAGTACCAGTATGTGACTCGTATAATCGACTACCACTATACCTTTTATAGTTCACCATTCTACCAGTAAGCAATGATTCAACAAAGTCAAGCTCTTTTGCATTTCCTGCAAGAATAAGAATATTTCGCGATTTCTTGTTTGGACCATTAGCAGCTTCACACCATCCAACCATTGTATCAAGAAACTTGAGCTTTCCTGATACATTAGCAAGTGAAGCTTTTGTATTCATAAGTAACATATTCTTAGGAATATAATGTCCAACTAGAAGATATGGGTTACTGGTAGCTAATCCAAGATTTTGTCGTAGAAGTCCAAGCATCGCTGCATCGCTCAAACCATCTATTGTCGCGTTTGTTTCTTGATCATCCTTAACTTTCTCATATTTTCGACGTAAATGTTCTTTATGAAGTATAACAAGAAGTTCACATATATCCCTCTGCATAGAAGTTTGCCCAACAGGCGCATAATAAACTCTCAGTCCCTCACTCATAAGGTCCTCTCCTGTCTGCCTCTCCAGCCGCCTCGCCTCAATCATCACAAACTATATGACATGAGTTACCCGGGATGGAAAAATGCATCCGTGCACCGCGGTGTCAGGGCGTCGGTTGCTGGGTATAAGCACCGCGCGAAGTAGGGTCCAGCTCGTATTGGAGTGAAGAATTATATAGGGGACCAATTATTATTTAGGATGCTCCCAGTTATTCAATATACAGAGTCCAACAGCTGCTTTTGACGAAATATTTAATAGGTGGCAGTCATGAAGTTTTGCAGTGGGGTCCCACGCATGCTGCCGCTGTGCATCAAACCGTTATATATAAAATAACCATCATTAACTACTTTTGGACAGTAATTAAAACCAAAAGAGAATATTTGTCAAGAGTTTAAAGTCTTATGTGTGTTTGTGGAATAGTTATATAAAATACTATCTTAAAATGCTATTTAAATGCATTAGAATGCTAAACATACCACCATCATCACAGACACCACGACCTACGATGGAACCACCACCTGCTTCAGCACCATTTCGCCTAAGGATGGTGACCTCACCATCACAGTGTCCAAGTACCTCCCTGGAACCTCAGTTTCTAGTAAGTCAAGCACCACTGTGACCGAAGTGACAACCTACAATGGAACTACTACTTCACTCACTACAATTCCACTAAGAAATGGAGATCTTACCGTCACAGTGTCTGAGTACGTCTCATCTCTGGCTACTGTTACCACCACTACCACTATTACCTACTCTGAATCGACCACTTCCTTCACTACCATCCCACCAAAGAACGGTGATCATACCATCACAGTTTCCGAGTTTGTGCCATCTCTGTCTACTGTTACCACTACTACCACTACTTTCTACAATGGATCCACCATTGTCACTGCTTACTACACTGGTTTAACCACATTGTTCACCACCATTCCAGCACACAAAGGAGATCATGTAATCACAGTTTCTGAGTTCGTTCCAAAACCTTCTGGAAATGTGACCACCATCATAACTGATGGCCTGACTTTAATTCTCACTGTGACAAGTTGCGGTACAAAGGTCTGCACTTCCAAGGCCCTGAAAACTCCAGAACACTCCCCAGCCGGAGACTCTTCCCCAGCCAGTTCCCCAAGTTCACCAGATGCTGTCCCCGACTCAGCTGCCGCAGTTACTCCATACACTGAGTTACTCCATACACTGGCGCAGCTGCTCGAAAAGCTCCAATATCTTTTGCTTTGGCCACTTTTTTAGTTACCTGGATTTTATTTTAACTCCTTTTTTTTGATATTCTTCGCTATCTTTATTTACTTACCCACCCTTTTCTGCTGTTGGTATCGGCTATTAGGTTCGCTGTGTGGTCCTGCTTTAAGCTTATTTATTTGCTTCACTTCTTTCAGTCTTCTACCATCGCTGAACTCGGCCGTTTCTATCTCTACATTTGTTAATTATACCTTCTTCTGTCGCATGTATTCCACTAATGCCCAGCAGCCTGCTAAGTCACACATTACTTAGGCCGCAGCTCCAACACAATCCCGCCGCTAAACTGTCGCGCCCTCAGCTTTCACAAAATGCGCAAATGCAGCCACTGCAGCCTCGGCTGGGTCATTAGAGAGAACAAATGATGCTTTGAGGCAAACAGTTGGCACTACTGTGCCCAAATACTAGAAAGAAGCCATTACTTGCAGCCCAGGCTACAATGTACGACAGACCTCAAATCACACGTCTGCAGCAATGCTTAAACCTTTATTTCATTCTAAGTGCATATTATACGATATATGGTTCGTCAATCCTCGTGGTTACCGAAACCAAAAATACCACTGCTGGATTCTATGGTTTGATGCAATATTGTTGTTTCAGTGTAATGCAGTACAAACGTCCACAACATGCATATACCTAAATTAAATCCCAAGATTCTAGTGCACTCTGCCAAGGTATTTCCAGTACACGGAGTCTGAGAGACTTAGTTAACATATAATATATAAGTAGTAATCAGTTTTGTAAGTCTATAAAATCAGAATAAGGTCTTTGTATGGTTAGCTCAGTGTTGAATCCTAATAAACTGTCATGCAAGGACGAATCCTAATAAACTGTCATGCAAGGACGCGGTACGCAGATTTGACAAATCTTCTTGGCACTGAAACAATAACTTTATCGAGCTCCATAAGAGCTCCGCGATTAGAATCTACAGTTAGAAAACTATCCAATATGGTATAATACCACTACTGTGTGACTGTTTTATAAGGATAATAATAGTGAAATATTAGTTAAACAGGAGCTACAGAGCATCAAGTCTGGGACTATTTACTAATGAGAGGTTCTAATAGTTTTATGTTGTTTCGAAAAAAGTTGTTTATAGTTAAAATTTATAATTAATATTTAATCTAGTAAATGGATTGGGTTGACACTAAGAGTATCTCTGTTTTGCATGCTGAACAAACAATTAGAGCATAAACCGTTCTGCACCTGGAACTCGATCAATTAGTATGCTTTTATTCTGTTTAAGGACAACATGCAATGACTAACATTATGGAAGTATGTTTTTTGTTCTGAAGTGAAACTATGATTATGGTGATTTTGTATAGTTTTGGATTAGGTGTACCCGCGTACTGGGCACTGAGACGTCGCGGATGCGTTGCGGTAATTTGGCAATGTGCCAATATCAGCCTTTTGAGGAAAATTAAATGGCACAAACCAAGAGATCCGAATTTACCGCTATGCTTAATAACAGTCTCAGGTCTATTCTTTTAGTATTATCTACAGGGCATGAATTGATGGAATGAAAGGCCCATAATGACTATATAAAGACCCAAGTTATCCATCATAAAAAGTTTTTTATAATCATTATTCAACTACTCACTTTCTTTTATATCCCAATGTTGTTTACTTCACTCTTTACTGCTTTGACAGCAACCTCTGCTTCTGCTGCTGCTGTTGTTAGTGGCGACTTATTGTTCTCTTCAGCTGTCGCGACCTTAAAGCCTGGTGCTACCTACGTACCAACCAATGACCCAGGTTCTCCATATAACAGAGCATATGTCGATAATACTTATGGTTGTAACATTGATGCTAAACCAATTGGTTCTGGTTTTGATATTACATACCGTAATTTTACTTACGATGTATGTTATAATGAGGAGTACCTCGAAAAAGGTTACACTAATGATCCTGTATTTGGCCACGCAAAAAACATTGCTGATCCAGCTCTTAGCTACGATCAAAATAGTTTACCAGCTAAGGCTGACTATTTCACTATTAATGGAATTTATTTCACTGTTACCAATTTTTCCATGCAATTAACTGGTTACTTCCATGCTGAAGAATCAGGTATTTATAAGTTTAACTTTCATGAGACTGATGATGCTGTTGCCATGTATATTGCTAATGAAAATGCCTTTGATTGTTGCAAGAGTTCTGAATTATCTCCAAATGCCAATTTTACTGAGAAGTTCATTTATACTACTGGATCAATTGCTTCTATGGGTTATGATTATGATGCTGCTCGTAACATTTACTTGCATGGTGATAGTTACTATCCTATCCGTATTAGTTATCTTAATATTGTTAGATTTGTAGCTTTCCAGATGTCAGTACTTACCCCAAGTGGAAAAAATATGAGTACCTTCGGTGATACTGTTTACCAGTTTGATGAGTCTGCAGCTAAATGTAGCACCATAAATACTTCTGCTTCGCACTCAACTACCACTACCACTACTACTTGGACTAATGCTTACACTTCTAGTGTTACCAGTACTTACTCAGATCCAAACTCTCCTATTGTCATTATTGTGGAAGATCCAACTCCAACCCCTACTGTTACCAGTGCCACAGTCACCGACACTACTACCTACGGAGGAAAAACCACTTCTTTCACTACCATCCCACCAAAGAGTGGTGATCACACTGTTACCGTTTCTGAGTACATTCCAGGCCTGGCTACTGTAACCGTGACCGACACCACTACATACACTGGCTCTACTACCTCCTTCACCACCATCCCTCCAAAGAATGGTGGCAACACTGTCACAGTTTCAGAGTACGTTCCTGGTTTGACCACTGTCACCAAGGTAACTACCTATGGAGGATCGACCACTTCTTTTACCACTGTTCCCCCAAAGATTGGTGATCATACAGTTACTGTATCCGAGTATGTTCCATCCCTGAACGCTGTCACTATCACTGAGACTGCTACCTACTCTGGATCCACCACATCATTCACCACTGTTACACCAAAGAGCGGTGACCACACTGTAACTGTATCAGAGTATGTCCCTGCTAAGAAGACAGTTATTACTACTTCTGTTACCTTCTACACTGGTTCGACTACCTCTTTCACCACCATTCCACCAAAGAATGGCGGCAACACAGTTACTGTTTCTGAGTTTGTTCCATCTCTAGCTACCATCACTACCACTGAGACTGCCACCTACTCTGGATCCACCACTTCTTTTACCACTGTTCCACCAAAGAGCGGTGACCACACTATAACTGTATCAGAGTTTATTCCTGGCTCAACAACTGTCACCAAGGTAACTACCTACGGAGGATCCACTACCTCTTTCACCACCATCCCACCAAAGGGTGGTGACAACACAGTTACTGTGTCTGAGTATGTCCCTGCCAAGAAGACCGGTACTACTACTGCTGTTACCTTCTACACTGGTTCGACTACCTCTTTCGCCACCATCCCACCAAAGAATGGCGGCAACATAGTTACTGTGTCTGAGTTTGTTCCATCTCTGGCTACCATCACTACCACTGAGACTGCCACCTACTCTGGATTCACCACTTCTTTTACCACCATCCCACCAAAGAGCGGTGACCACATCGTCACTGTCTCAGAGTACATCCCAGCTCTGGCTACCGCCACTGTGTATGTTACTGACTACACCACCTACGGAGGCCCCACCACTTCTTTCACTACCATCCCACCAAAGAATGGTGACAACACAGTTACTGTATCCGAGTTTGTCCCATCCCTGGATACCATCACTACCACTGGTACTGCCACCTACTCTGGATCAACCACTTCTTTCACTACCATTTCACCTAAGAGTGGCGACAATACAGTTATTGTGTCCGAATACGTTCCAGCCCTGTCTACTGTTACCACCACTGGTACAGCTTTCTACACTGGTTCAACCACTTCCTTCACTACCATCCCACCAAAGAATGGAGACGGTACCGTCACTGTATCTGAGTTTGTTCCATCCCTGGATACCATCACTACCACTGGTACAGCTTTCTACACTGGTTAAACCACTTCCTTCACTACCATCCCACCAAAGAATGGAGACGGTACCGTCACTGTATCTGAGTTTGTTCCATCCCTGGATACCATCACTACCACTGGTACTGCTTTCTACACTGGCTCAACCACTTCTTTCACTACCATCTCACCAAAGAATGGTGACCATACCATCACCGTCTCTGAATTCATTCCAAAACCATCGGGAGATGTTACCACCATTGTCACTAATGATCTGACATTGATCCTCACCATCACCAACTGTGGCACAAAGGTCTGTACCGCTACTGCCCAGGAAACTGTTGGATTGAGTACATACAGAACATTGTATGACGATAGAATGTTAATGTATGATCTTGAATCCAATTAGTAATCAAATACAGGAATGATCTACAAGTCCTGATTTACATACCCTTATCTTACATTGAAGATATTCCATATATAAATGGAAGGAGGTCTTCATAGTAGAAAGGGGAAGAGAAAAGAAATACATAGAGATATATAGGATATATAACTTTAATCCAGAACCACCCGCAAGCGCTGCCCAAGACTATTAGTAATGCCGTCGAACAACCTCACTAATGATCAACATATTGATCTTACCACCACTCTGGGTGTTGCTGATACAAGGGTTAATCCTTCATCTCAACAGAAACTCCTGAACCTTCCCCAGCCGGAACCTCCCCAGCTGGCGGTTCTTCCCCAGCCGGTTCTTCCCCAGCTGGCGGTTCTTCTCCAGCCGGATCCTCTCCAGCCGGATCCTCTCCAGCCGGAGGTTCTTCCCCATCAGACTCAGGAGCAGACTCATCAGACTCACCATCCTCAGTGAAGCCATTCACCGGTGCAGCTGTCAGAGCTGGCCCAGTCACCCTCTTTGCTTCTGCAGCTACATTGTTTGCTCTTCTTCTTATTTGATTGCACCAATGCTTGCTCTGTTTTATTTTATTATTCGCTACTTTGTTTTATTCTTTCATATCAACTTTCATTCGTTCGCTCATTCTTCTTTTCTCCACAGCCAGACCTGGCAGTGGCCATTTTCTGCTTCAGCAGTCACTTTTAAACTTTATATTTTTCTTCTGATATGCTGTCCATGACAGTGTACATTTATTTATATACAGCTCTTACAGATGCTTAAATACATATTTCACTTCAGTCAAGTAAGCTCCTCTCACTAAAAGTTTTTCCTAACTGTATAGATCAAATTTCTTCAAGCGGGATGCAGCCGCGCTTGAATTTATATACTCGCTGAGCGCACGTCAACAAGCTGCACGGACGACATTTTAGCATGCACACCCTGCTGAAGTAATTTGTATCCAATGAGCAACAGGAGCGACTTCGCGGAAGTGGACTATCTGGCCAAAGTCTGCTGTGGTTTGCTCTACATGCTTGCGCGCATAACAACTTTTTTCTTCCCCTGGCCTAGATACCACACTCGCTGAACGTATCTACCTATGGCTATATCTGAAATAGCTAGATGATTATATACTAATTTTCCGTGCTATAGATAGTCGCCAAGTAACGCCGCCTAATGCTGTTATGATGTTGGCACTGCTGCAGGGTGATGTACATGCACCCTCCTTAACTGGTAGCGCCTGACAACCTGCCCCCTCGCCTTATAAAGCCAGCCTTAGCGCCAGTTTGACACATTTTCTGACTCTGTTTCAATGGAATCGTCTTCGCGTGAATTTCTTCACGGTTGGAAAACCGACGACATGGGACATTATGAATCATTTGATGAGTATGCTCGCCAGGCGCTGTGGGCTCTGGGTGCATCACTAGACGATGATGCGACGCTTACACAATTCACCGACGATGAGGATACTGCTAGCTCTATAGCTACTACTATAGTAGCCACTTCAGATTATCCACGCCCTACTACTTCACTTCATGAATCCCGTTCCCGTTCTATGTCTTTTCTTCCGGGCCCACTTCTTGAGTCTTCGCCTCGGATCAGAAAATCCATATCTTCTCCGGTGTTTGACAGACACCCAACGACCACTAAGTTCGTGGACTTTGTTTCTCAAACACCAATATCTGCACAAAGGCTAGAGGAACTTTCTAGGCTTGCTCGCAACCGCAATCTTGACCCCACAGAAGTAGATAAGTGCTTAAGGATCCTCTATAGAAAACAGGCCACTCTTGGAGCTCCAACTACGGGTGTCACTGCGTCTGTTTTTGATAAGATTAAACTAATCTGTTACCTTGTCGAAATTGAGTCCAAGATATCAAAGATAAATGAGTTACCTACAATAACTGCACCACAATTCTTCAAACAGGTTCTTAATCGCTTCCCCATCATCGATAATGGTGCAGATATATTGTTACAAGTTCGCAGCTCATGTGGGGCAGAGATTATCTCTGCTACTCATAATAGAGTGAACAATTCTCAAATTGACGAGTTTCTTGAGCATCTCACTTCTGATAAGAATTTTGGGGTAAATTTCATCAACAATATGCTAGCATTTCAGTTATATCGTAACATTATGGCGGAAGATATTCCTAGAAAACAAGGTCATATAAAACGACCATTGAACAGTTATATGCTCTATAGAACATCATATATTCGTGCTGCATCGATATTTGCGATCCTTGGATCACTAGATATTATGGTAGCACATTATTTCGTGATGTTCTTAGTTCCGTTCCTAGGTCGAAATAAATCACAGGCATTACTTCATGAACCAGCGATTTTAGAGTTGATCCAGTGTGACATTGTGGACATCATTCACAATAATCATCCACCAGACACACTATTTTGCGAGCCAGCCCTTCAAAGATTTTATGAGTCACAGAGCGGTACATTACATAAGAAATCTGGCTTCTCTAACCTCCGCCGTGGCTATTTCTCGACTAGTATGGCTCGCAAACAGTATTTATCCAACTATAACATTGCTCTGAGATATGGTGATATAAAGTTCAACCATCAAATTATGTGTCAGGTAATTGCTCTTCTATGGTTAACAGAGGACACTCGCATAAAGGATAAATTTGTGCGTTACAGTGTAATTGAGAAAGACTTACATAAAATAACATTCCCTGAGTACAAGTACAGACCGAATAGAACTTCAAGAGAGGAAGGAAGTAGGAAAAGAAAGCTAGATATATCTTGCAAGGTAGATGATCTCGCATAAATTTTAACCTACCTACATCGCTAACTAATTGCATATATTATACCGTAGAAATAACGCCTTAAACTGGATTGCACATATGCTGGTAAGCATCTTTGATGTTCCAACGTTGTTTTTGCTTCTCTGCTACCTGTTGTACCGTGCTCTTTACCCTTGTCAGGGTATATTTATTATTTAGTGCCTTCTTGGCTGTTTCTGTGAGCGTACCAAGACTGAAATCATTATTGTTCAAGATATGTTGAACTAAAAGAAGTAAATCAGCCTGGTTATCAATTGGTGCCACAGGTTTCTTCTTTCGAGCTGTCAATGTGGTAACAGTATTAGTTATTGCCACTGCAGCACCATTTTTAGGTACTGTCAGATTGGTAGTGGCTGTGGATGTAACAATCGATTCAGGGACACTGTTTTCCCAGTAATTCTTGAAAGGATCAATGCTTACTTCTTCAAGAATGATCTCCGCATTCATATCGTAAGGGTTTAAAGTGATTATAGGTTCAAGTTCACCAACTAGCTGACGTCTCTTACGACTACCATCATCATCGACAAATTCCCCAAGATCATCGTCAGCCTCATCAGCCTCATCATCAGCCTCGTCGACTTCATCACCGCTCACATCATCTCCCTCGTCATCATCACCTAACTCAAAATCACTGTCATATTCATAGTTTACGCCTACCAATTGCTTGAATGGATCAACGGCAACATTATCATCCACCTTGCTCCATGTACCGCAATAGGCTGGTTTAACATTCTCATAAAAATAGAGATACTTATGAGGAAGTTCACTGACCATGGCCAGAACTTGGCTGTCAGTTGCACCACTATTAATTTTAGCTACAATATCTGCTGCACACAGTGGAATCTTATATCCACGAGAAACTTGATTCTCTGAAAACCAGTTTGCCAAACCACCTTTATGTTCCATCTCTTGGATACCTTGGTCGAACGCGTCGACACTCTGTTGCAATTTGTCTTTCTCAAGTCTTCCACATTTGTGTAAAGAACATCCTTCCTTAACAAAGAAGCCTAAAAAGCTTTCCTGGTATCCATTTGAAGAAGTGATCGGCAGTACTACCAGTGTAGCTGGTTCCTCTACCCGTTTTACAGCAAAGAAACTGGATAATCGAAGCTGACCTTTCTCATTCCCTTTCTTCTTGGCTTCACGTTCTTCCTCAATCTTACGACGCTTAGTCTCACGATCTTCCTCCATCTTTCGTTTGCGTGCTTCTTTGGCTTCCTTCTCTTCTTCAACCCGTTTACGCTTAGCCTCTTTCTCCTGCTCAAGCTTTACGCGACGCGCTTCCTTCGCAGCCTCTTCTTCCGCCTTCTTGCGTTTGCGAGCCTCCTCCCTCTCAGCTTTACGTTTCTCCTTAGCAGCTTGTTCCTCCTCCCGGCGCCGCTGGCGCTCCTGGGCCTCAATCTCTCGCTGCACACGGCGCGCCGCCTTCTCTCTCTGCTTCTTCGTCATACCATCTCCCCCATTATCTTCCCCAGAAACAACAACAGGACTTCCACAAACACTGCTAGCCGCTACAGGCGAAGTGGCAGGCGTCTCCCCACCATAACTCTCGTTGCTCTCCATACTGATATCCATGTCTACTGTCAAACGCGTCGCGTCGCGTCGCTTTTTCTTCACCCATCGCGGCGCAGAGCTCGTAACACCAGCGGTTGGGAGCGGTAAAAATGCGCGCGTAGCGATGAGCCTCGAGCGAGGATGGAGCTACGACAGTACGAAGCTGGAGATGATGGGCCATCACTGTCGGGTGCTGTGATTTATTCTCTGAAGACCGCAGTAAAGTCCGCGCGAGGCCGTAAGCGGCAGAAGACGCGCCGGATCAAATCGATAAATGCCCATATTACACAAACAGAGAAGATGTCAGTGCTACGGCTCTTATCAGGTAGAAGAAGAAAGGTTAATGAAATTCTTGATAAATTGGAAGCAATTGAACTGTATTCAGTTAATGAGGAAGATGAGGAGGGTGACGTAATGGATGATGTACTGAAGATGGTTTATACTAAAGCGGAGTGGTTCAATCTAATGAAGCTTATACGAGTGAACTTCCCTCTGCTTTCTAATGACGCTAAAGTTTCAATATCGCGACTTAACAAGCGGTACGAGGAGGAATATGATAGTCAACAGGTAGAGCCCGTCGGCAGTAATGGAAGTAGTGGCGGTTCTTTGTGGCAGATGGCGAGCGCACTTCCGCAGACGAAGCTTACGGAGGAGGACTTGCGATGGCTTTACGATGCTGGAGATTCTGAGGAAATTATACATGATGCGACAGATGTAGCGGAATCGTTAACGTTGTCACAGGTTGTTGCTAGGACTCCTGAGAGTATTAGAGTAATAGAAGTACCGTCTTCTTCACCACGAGCGTCCCCGTTGGAATTAAAGCCACGACTGTTTGCCGACAGCGAGCTTCCCAGTCCCGTGAAAGCATTTTTAGCAGAAGACATTGTTGAAATTGGTAGTGATGATAATGATGATAGTGATGCTGTGGAGATTGTGGATGGTGAGGTGCGGATGTTGGCAGGGATGGACTCGCAGGACTATCTTGCATTAATGGAGAATGTAAGACAAGAAGGTGAGGTGCATAGTATTGGTCCTGCGAGCTCTAGTGTGAGGTCTAGTGATGCTCCAGTAATGCGGACAAATCGCTATGAGTTTGTCGGAAGGCTTGACGATGTGTTCACAGTGCCATTTGGTGCCGTGGATGCGGTAGTACATCACGAGCGTCGTCGTCGTGCTAGCAACGAGGTCCCGGACTCGGAGTCTGACGGAGAAAGTGAGCAAGATGTCAGCATTATTGAAATAACTAAAGGCGTGGACAGCGTTGAGAGTACTACCGTGCTGTTCGCTGGCGGCCAAAGGCAAAGTGCGCTTCTGCTGCAGAGCACAGACATATCAGCAGCTTTAAAACTTCTCTCGTTAGACCAGTTGGCACAATTGATGACGCATTGGGGGTTTCATGGCATTCGTACCAAGAAGGATATGGTACAGAGTATTTCTACAATGTATGGAGAGCTCATAAAGGATATGGATATACAAGCTCCATTATTAGGTTCTAATAGAAAGGCTAATAAAAAGCTAGCGGAAGAATTCTACGGGGTTCTTTTGAAAATTACAGGAGAAGACGTACAGACTGTGGTTTATAGTATGGTGAATGAAGTGGTACGCAATGATGATATTTATGGTAAAATTCTTCTTTATGAGCCGGTCTCTTTAAAGGATGTGGTTGGTTTGTTAGGGCGTAATGATATTTTATTAGATGAAGAGACGGTTAAATGTTGGGCATTTTCAACAGGAGTTTGTTATTCAGTTTCTCTATAAATTAATTTTATTTTATTTTGCCTTTGTATTATACAATTTTTGTCGTAGTATATTATCCAATAAATTTCTTCGTTGGCTCCCAATAGTTATTGCTAATAACACATTGAACTAGCCATTCCCAATTTACAAGATCCACCAGAAATTCTGTATTTCTTGTACCACCAAAAGCTCGTCTGGTACGAGGTAATGGTTCAGTTCGTGCCCTCTTACGGCTTCTTGGTCCACTGCCACCCACTCGTGCCAGTTTTAGTTTACTATGCATCTTCGTGATTTCTAAATGATCATATAAAAGTATTCTGTGAGACTTTACCGAGCCAGAAAGCTTCTCTACTTCCTCACTAACATCCTCATAGTTCACACTTAGTACCGTTGCACCAAGAACATGCAATAGAAACTCACATACTGCTGGATCACGTCTTATCATTAGCACAACGCACAGCCCTAGTACATGTCTATTATTGGTTAACTGTTGGTCAAATACATCTAAATTATCAATAAAAGATCTAATGTTGTGACTCTGTACACATGACAAAATTTTTGACTCGCCAGCAGCTAAACAGTAGCTTGGCCAACTTTCAAGCCATTGTGATGCTTCAACACAATCAAATATGAGTCTCAGTGATAGCGCAGGCCAGCCTAACGCTAAACATTGAAGATATTTAAGACTTCTACCATGAGATTCAGCAATAACAGCAGCAAACCGTAATTTTTTAAAAGGTCTTGAAAATCGGATCTTTTCAATATATCCGTTAATATCTTTACTGACAGTGAAAAGACTATCAAATCCATTTTTAAGCACTATACCACCATTTTCTGATATAGTATTAGTTAATAAAGTTCTATCCGATAATTCACCAGTTAAACAAAATGCCATATCTTGGAAAATAGATGATTTAACAAGATATTTATTAGGTGAAGTATCAGGAGATGTATGTCTACTAGTAGTAGTTAAATGCCTACTAATAGATGGTAAAACAATTGGACCACCAGAAATTGGTCTAACATTAATTTTTGGAGTAGCTTTCTCACGTTCTTGTCTAGCAGTCCATTTTTCTAATGGAATACAAATATCCCATAAATTAACAGTACATTGTTGATTAGATCTTCCAGTTCTTTGTAAATGTACAATATCATAACCTTGAATAGATTGAAGTGTTGGATTTTCTCCACTTCTTTCAAGTCCTCTAACCATATAAAATTCACTTTTTCTGTATATTTTAACAGTATCTCCAACTTTAATATCTAAAGCAGACTGAATATCAGTCTCAGGAATCATATAAGTCAGATCACAAAACTGTACTTTAGCAGATCCATTATCAATTGAAATAAGTCTACCTGGAAATATCTCAAAGTCATACATAGCCCAAACAGAGGAGGTGTCTTGGTGTCCCAGACTAGTCACAGACAGGTCCTGGGATACTTGAGATGCACTAGCTCGTACTATATCTTCTGTATGCGGAACACTATCTGGTACCATAACTCTTGGTGATTCAATAGTGAGTGTGTCCCATCGACGCCGTACTGAGGGTGATGATTCTTCAATTACTGGCGATTGGGTAACACGATCCGTTGACTGTGGTACTTCATAGTTAGGCTGACTATGCAGAACAACATCAAGTTGCTCCACAAACCGTCGCTTCTCTTCAGCTTGCGACTCACTAACAGTTCCAACAGCAAGCGTTGGTTCAAGAACATCAAGAATTTGATTCACCTGAGGACTGCCTATCTGCGCGGCCTCGGGACTGCCACTCTGTGTGATCTCTGCATCTCTAGTGGCCTCCATTGTTGCTGGAATCTGAATATCTTGAGTATTTTCAGGATATACATCACCATAAATACCTTCTAGCAGTACAACTTTCTGAGTATCTCCCAGACCTTCAAGAATATTGCGAAGTCGTAACGGTGTCAGCTGCGACGGCACATTGATATAAGATCTCAGTACATCATTATTATCATCATCAACACCATCCTGATCAGCCCCTGCTTCAGCTCGAAGCCGGTCAAATACCTTATGGGCCCTGATATCGCTGGCATCGCCTTCCAAGTCCAGGTCAACAGCCTCTTTAACAGCCTGTGTGGGCTCGTT
Organism: Saccharomycopsis olivae (nom. inval.); assembly: GCA_030571755.1. Taxonomy (NCBI): domain Eukaryota; kingdom Fungi; phylum Ascomycota; class Saccharomycetes; order Ascoideales; family Saccharomycopsidaceae; genus Saccharomycopsis; species Saccharomycopsis olivae (nom. inval.). The sequence goes on along the minus strand of JAJLYT010000056.1, from coordinate 28,652 downwards.
AAATGGATCTCGCACATGCTGAAGCCATGATTCTCCATGCTCTCCATCCACAGACTCCCCAGATCCTGTAGCATCTGGAGCAGTACCATCAGCACCCCCGCCACTTCCTATAACCTGCGTATCACCGCCCTCCATATTGCTCTGCGTCTACCGATGGACATTGTATTATTATATGTAGCCGCGGGCTCAAAACACCATGTTTGTGGCGCATGTGTAAAAGGCGGTTGTAATCTCATTAGCGCCTATGCTTCTTGAAGGCGCTATTAGGCGGCTATGTGAAGGCAGTGAGATGTTGGAGTTACTGAGAAACGGTGAGTTTTCTGAGCGAAAAATGCTTCTTGGTCATCTGTGAGATCTTGGTCGTGGTAGTGATTGTGGCGGTGTTCACACAGATAGTATCCAAGTTGAGGGTTCAGGGGACCCTAATATCAACATATTTTCAGGTATCAGTCAGCAACTGTGAATATAAGGAGGTCCAGATATCAAGCTTCAAACTGTATTGTCGATCAGGACCTATTTGTGAGTCTGATCCGAACATACTAACATGCAGACAAACTATTTGGAATCCTAGGAGCCGCCAATGACGAGCGGCTGTACTTCACACAGGATTACCGTGATTTAGTTGCGATTGGATGTGCACTATTGGCGCTTGGTCGCGAGTATGGTGCTGCTATATGTTGCGTGGGAGTAGAGCTGAGTCCGCTATCCAAGCGATGTCTTTGTCTATACCTGGCCGGCAAGAGCTGCGAGAAGATCAATCCAGCAATGGCGGCACTATACTACCAACAGGCGCATAGTACAGCAGAAAGCACACCACGGGACTATCGGGTGGAGTATTATGAAGAGTTCTTGAGAGACTGTCAGTTGCGTCGTGGCTACTGTGTTGGGCAATGCCGGTCAACAGTTCAATTACCTGTTGGTAGCCAGCTTAAGAGCTACATTAAAGAGTATCCTGATGGATTATCACATCTTAATTGTCTGCATATGGTTATAGAGGGAAGTTCTCATATATCTGTGGCGGCCAATTTGCTTGGTGAGTGGGCAAGTTCGGGAAAACTATGCGAGCCTTTAGAGGCCCCATTGAACCTAGTGTGTGGAGTAGCATTACGAGGACTCCCGTTGGAAGTAACTCGAATCGCTAGCTTTCAGAATTTATTGATCCAGTATGCCTCTATGGTGCTCGCAGAGTATCCTGACATTGATGATGGGGTAGCTCCGAGACACATGTTGAAGATGCTACAAGATGCTGCTGCACGTAGGCAAGCGCAGGCATTTGAGGACTTGTGCACAGCTGTATGGCAAGCCAAGGCAGTCAAGAGTTTGGTTCGGTACCTTGATAAAGATTATGAAGCAGCTTATATTGGGTTCAAATGGACTTTGATGTTTGTTCGTGCTGCTAAGACTATTGTTGGTAGTGATTTAGTGGATGAGTTTATAGTTCTTAGTGCCTGTGTGCACTCCTATCTCTTGATTAAGAGAGAGGAGCAAACTATGGAAGTCACAAAAGGATTGCTGTATGTTCTAGTTGAGGTGGGAAATGCTAGAAGGGCAGAGTTTTGTAAAAAACCAGAGTATTTTGATCTTTTGGGTGGGTTATTCCAATTATTGGCTACCCTGAGATTAGGATCGAAGTCATCCAGAATTTATTTAGAATTGATGATTCGACAGGATATTATATGCATAAGTATGAAACCTGAAGACGACTTGACGATTGTTAGTAACTGTGATCGGTTACTTTGGGGGTTAGCGATGTATGATGGTGTTCATGTCAAGACAATTTGGTTTTTCTATTTCTTACGGTACTACTATGGAATGAGAAGTGCGGTACTGCCGGTTCAGTGGTATAAATCAAAGCCACTTATCATGAATAATGTGATAGAATCTGCGTATAGAGTACGAGACTATGTAGCACGGCGAGAGTCAGAAAGTATGTGGGATAACTGCAGGAGAGATTTCATTGCTATTAGAGATAGAGGAGGAAGTGGAAGGAAGAGCCGGGGAAAAGAAACTGAGCTTAGTAAGAAGGAATTAAGGACGGTGGAGAAGAGTAGAGAGTGGCTTATGTTGTGGCGAGACTCTTATTGTGAGTTTCGGGCAAGTAAGCCGCTTGTGCCTCGTGTGCTGGATAATTTTTTTAGTGTATGCATTACATAGTGAGTTGCGGATGGCAGCTACCTAATGCGGCAAAATGTAAACATGCTAAGACAATATATAAGATAAAGCGAATAGAATACTAAAAAAAAAACTAGTTGGAAAAAAAGTGAATCCTTAAGATAATGAGTGTATATGATGATGAAAGTGTTGACTACTCTGTGATTTCATCAGATTACAGTAGTGGAGCACAGCAGCACCAGCAAAAGTTTCAGCAACTTCGACACAATCGGTTCAGTCAGCAGCCTGTTGGAACACCAGTATATGGAGGCAATAGTAGGTATTCAAGATCTGCATTTGATTTATCGGATCCTAGATACTTGGCTGGAGGAGCGCGTACTCGACTGGTCTCACCTGAAAAGTTTGACCGTAGATCACATATCAGTGCATACTCACCTTATAATAAGATAGGGATACCTATACCAGCACAGTTAATACGGCCACCATTAATTTCCAAGCGGCCTCCTCCTTCTTCTCTCACAGAACCTATTCAAGGGGTTAATCCAAATGTTCAACAGGCAGTACCACAGGCTCCACCAAGAGGAGTACCACAGGCTCCACCAAGAGGAGTACCACAGGCTCCACCAAGAGGAGTACCACAGGCTCCACCAAGAGGAGTACCACAGGCTCCACCAATGGCACCAATGGCAGTACCGCAGGCTCCACAAAGAGGAGCACCACAGGCTCCACAAAGAGGAGCACCACAGTCTAGAATGCCTGGAGTTGATGTTTATAGAAGTGGCCCAATTGGAGGGGTGATGACACAGCCACAATCGGAAAATGTGAGCAGAGAATCTGTCAATATTATTAGCAGTGGTAGTGGTAGTCCTGCAAGTCCAAGAATATCAGAAAGAGAGAGACAGCTGGAATTTGGGCTGTTGTTCGCACCTCCTCTGCCTGCGTTGTCTTCACGGCCTGGTCATGGTAAATCTATGTCAATGTCACATATCAGCGTGCTATCACGGGAAAGCTCTGGGACAATGGCTAACGAAGGGTATGTTGTGAGACATTCACAGATGAGTGCTAATGCATTGTTTGACTTCAGTGATTTGAATGCTTTGGAGCATCTGACCAGCCGTAATTCTAAGAGCGACGAAGAGAAGACCACCACATTGGAGAAACCAAGACACAGATTTTGGAAGTTTGGCAGAAAGTCGAAGGCAGAAAAGCGGATTTCACAGCCATTGCCCATCACAAGACCTATTCAAACCAAACCAGCTGTTCCTCCTAAAGCTAATATTCCTATTAAAGATATTTCATTTCCAGAGAACGCAAAAGTGGCTAATCCTTTCAAGAAGGGGGTAGTAAAGTCTGAGCCTGAAATTACTACTAATGAGTCCAGTACACGTGAAACTACTTTTGATGAGGATTACAACAAACCATTACTTGCAAACTTTTCTTTAATTACAGATGAGGTTGAAAATGCTGTACCAGATACTCTTATTCTACAGAACACGGTCGGTGCCCAGAGTATGAGCTCTAAGAGTATAAAAAGCACTGAAAGCCTTGGTCAGCATATTTCTCGAAGTCATACTCCTCAGGCCCTGCAAAGTCATGAGATTCTTAGCTCCCAAACAGTCCGGACTCCTAAGAGAGATGTCATTCGTCGCAATTTGCTCAATTCTGGTTCTGCGAACTCAAGTCAGTCTGATTTGAGTGAAGCCATGAGTGTCATGAGTGGACCAGTTAGTGTTGCAAGTCATTCTTCCAGTCTGACTGGAACATCAACCGTACATCATCCCCCATACAATGTGGCTAAAAAGTCTAACTTTATTGTGTTTGCAGCTGCAACTTCTACTATTGAGCTGCCTAATAGTAGATGGTCTGATAGTCGAGCCTTCAGCGAAGCCACAGTCTTGTCACAGGTGGATTCCAATAAAGAAGTACCTCCTATTCCACCAAGACACGCTGTTGAACGATCATCTACGAATTCTACACTTCTGAGTGGATACAGTGTTGATCCACAAGTAGCATACTCTCCTATTACTGAAACATTCTCTTTATCGTCCACTGTTGCGGAGTCGATCTCCAGTTTGGAATCTTCTCATGAAAAGCAAGCTGACGAGACTTTGCGTCTTGCCAGTGACGCTGAGAGCGAGTTTTCAGAGCTTGATCTGGAGTTTATCATTAACCATGATTGCTCTTTTGCTAGTGAATTGGATAAAGAGGAGGAGGAAAATGAAAAAGAGAAGCAGGAAGTCGTTCCATATGACACTGCGGCAGTACAAGAAACTGCAAATTATGCTAGTGGAGCTGTTCAGGATGCCTGGGATGGTGGTGCTAGTGATTATGAAAGTATTGTCAAGGCGTACACTAGTGAGTATGAATCAGATGCAACATCCCAAACCCCAACAACGAGACCAGAAATGTACAGTGGTAATGAAGTTATTCGTTACTATGAGATTAATAGTTCCAAGAGTACATTTCAAGGTAGTCCTAACCTTGGTGAGTATATATCATTTGCTGGTGGAAGTCGTGTTGCATCTGGTCCTTTAAGAGTAGTGAATGAATCACAAGCTCTGCGTACTCTGTCCTATGAAAGTATGGATAAACGGCGTGATTTTCTGTTCGCTAGTAGTATAGCTTCAGATGAACAGTTTCAGCAAAATATTTCACAAAGAGAACCATCCAAACAGGAAACTTCTATGCAGCGAAATATTTCAGAGACTAGCTCCTCTGTATTATATTATAGTGATCGTGATCTCGTTCGTGATCCACATTCAAAGGAGGATGATTGGGAATCTGTTGTCTCTGGAGGTGGAGTTTCTACTCTTTTATCTGCAGTCAATTCATTATATGGTGATTACATTCAAGGGAGTGGCTACCGTAATGTTCAAGACCTTTGTCATAAACAGTCTATAACATTACCTGATGCAATTAGTCAACTTAAACTGGCCGCTGATAATATCTCTAGACAGTCCCTGCAATACCTGACGGCAGCTTCAGATACATTATCACAACTGTGGCTGGATTACCTGGCAGGACCTAGTGTCACTGGCTCATTACTGATTAACAAATTTGTCCCCAGTCAACGTTATAGATAGATAATAAGTCCAACTCAGTTACCAGTTAAATTAAATATCTGATTATGTTTCAAAATATGGAGTATTATCTCGATTGTAGTTATTGTTTACCAGGCTCTGTTTAGATGCCAATATATGTAATGTTACAGATTTTATAAAATTAATCAATTATGCATATGTCAGTTTAAGATTATATAAATAGAATGTAATAGTACTAGAGTAAATGACTTTATATGGTAAGTTTGTACGTATCTAATACGCACCCGTTTAGTACCACAGGCCAGGCTTTGGTATTGCAGCGTTGAACGTATGCAGTAACTGTTGACAGGAAACTAACCGACATGCATCATGGTAATTATTATAAATATAAAAGGGAAGGGTCCTCTGAAAGTATTAAAATCATTAAAGATGCGCTCTAGTGTTTTATTGTCTGTTGCGGCGTTCTTGCTGATGGGGGTACAGGCGGTACCGTTGAATTTTGAAGAGATGGATTGGTCCTTAAGCAAAAGAACAGGCCAACCAGTGGTAGTTCTGGTAGTAACCAAAACAATGCTGCGAATAGCGGCTCTATAGTATCCAAGGGTTCAGCTGGTACTGGTTCTACTGGTTCTACTGGTACTGGTTCTAGAAGCACTGTTGGTAATTATGGTACAGGCTCTACTGGCACTGGTTCTACTGGCACCGGTTCCAGAGGCTCTGCTGGTAATTTTGGTACCGACTCTACTAATAATTACGGTACCGGCTCTGCTGGTACTGGCTCTGGCTCTGCTGGAACTGGTTCCGGAGGCACTGTTGGTAATTATGGCACTGGTTCTACTGGCACTTCTGGAGATGGTAACAATTTTGGCAATGTTAAGTCTACCGGCACTGGCTCAACTGGACCTGGTTCTGCTGGCACCGGTTCCAGAGGCTCTGCTGGTAATTTTGGTACAGATTCAACTGATAATTACGGTATAGACTCTACTGGTACTGGTTCCAGAGGCTCTGTTGGTAATTATGGTACTGGATCCACAGGTACTGGCTCCAGAGGCTCTACTGATAATTACGGTATAGACTCTTCCGGAACTACTGCTGGTTCCAAAGGCTCTACCAAGTCCAGGGGCTCTACTGCAATAAAAGACACTTTCAGCGAATACTCTGATTCGAATTCTGGATACGATCTGTCCTCTGAACAGCCTCCACCATACTCAAGCATTGAGACCACTGGGTCAAACACTAAGCTGAAATCGAAGTCAAAAAACCGATACAAGATCGCAGCAGGTGTTTTAGCTGTGGGCGGGGCTGCTGGAGCTGCTGTGGGCGCCAATTCTATAATTAACGACAAAAAAGAGCAAAATAAAGAAAAACTCACCGACGTCTCACCTTCCTTACAGTCTACCTCTGCCGATCTGTCTTCAGGAGCAGATAGGCCTATCCCGGTAACGACTTCAGGTGAAGGCTCTGAAAACAGTCAAGATATGACAGATGACCAAGGCATGGTCGATGGTCAAGATATGACAGATGACCAAGGCATGGGCGATGGTCAAGATACAGCAGATGACCAAGACCCTGGAATGAGTGGGGATGAACAAAGTTCTGAACCTACCCAAAACGATGCGTCTGGTCAAGGTACTGGATTAACCATACCGCAAAGTAATTCAGGCCAGCTCCTTGTATCTGGTCTGAGTGCCGGATCAGTTGTCCCAGTCGGTACGAATACTGATTAAGCCATTGGAGTCGACCATGACTCTGCATATGGCTAAGTAATTGACTGATGTCAATTTTTTGGCATAATTAGATGCAATATAGAACATACAATACATCTGTAGGCACCGTAAGCACAAATCGCTCCCATTGCAACATATCAAGGCAGTGTGGCGGATGCCTCACCTGCCACTCACCCGCCACAATGCAACTTTGTAATTGCCGTTTTGAATCGGGTGGCGTGTGCGTGGCGCATGCGTTCTCACCAGCCACCCTTGATATGCCTCAAAAAATTAAGATCCTGAGGACGGTATGCGCACCTTCATCAAGAGCCATGCCAGGATGGGCTCATTTGGTCGAGACGACCGTGACCGGCGCGATGTGTCACAGCGATCTTCGGGGAGTTATAGTGCCGAATCAGTTGGGGGTGCTGGTTCAAGTTTTGAGGTATTATCAACCAATCATGGTACTAATGTCCCACCACCTCAAGGTTATAGTAATTATGGATTTGTATCACCAATGGGTTCACCAAAATTACCAGTTTCACCAGTTTCACCACTGAGTGGATATAATCAATCAAAATCAGCTGGCTCTTCACCTAGACGACCAGAAGCTCAGCATTATGCTCTATTTGTTGATCCAACACCAAAGAAGAAACTTTTAAAATATCCAAGAGGTTTATTTTCAAAAACAAGTCAATCAAGTTTAAGAGATAGTGATAGTGGTGAAATCTCAGCAAATGCTAGTATTCGTGGACCAGTTAGGCATCAATGGGGAGGCGATGATCGACGTACCAGTGGTCTTCTGGATGATCAAAGACGTATTAGTGGACTTCTGGATGATCAAAGACGTATTAGCGGATTTCTGGATGATCAGAGGCGTATTAGCGGATTTCTGGATGATCAGAGGCGTATTAGCGGACTTTTAGATGAGCAACGGCGTATCAGTGATGTCCTGGAGAATCAACAACAGCACTCTTCACATGAACGTCACATCAGTGGTGGTCTGGACGATGCCTTTTACTTTACTTTAGGTGATACTGAGCCATCTAAACAACGAATGTCGGTACTCCAGGTTGATGTGAAGAAGCGTGCGTCCATTGTTAGACAGTTAGACGGCCGTGGACGCAAACAGGTCAGCGTGGGCGGTGCAGTGATAATTGGCTCATCAACAGTGATTGAAGAACCTGAATGGAGTGATGGATCGTCTGAATCGGCGTTCTCCTTTGAACGTGGCCTGATAAATGGCCGTAATGCCTCCATAAAATACTACAAGAGTGCAGAGGCCGCTGCAGCTAACTCTCCGCAGGCTCGCATGTACATCGATGATTTTGTTTACGGAGATGAGGATTTTGACGAGGACATGAATTTCTATGACGAAGATGACCCAGATGATACTGCAGACTTGTTCAACCGGCCATTGTTTGGTGAGGAAACCGCGCAAGCCCTGCAGACCCTGCACTCGGAACTCACAGAGCTATCCAAGCCTCAGCCGCCAGTAATAGACACCAGAAAAGTACCAACAAGCGACGCAACTACTATAGAAGACTCTAAAAAGCCTTCATCAGACTCCAAAAAGACTTCATCAGAGTCGAAACACGCTACAGTTAAGTCGAAACACACTACACCAGAGGCAAAACATACTACACCAGAGTCTAAGCATATTACAGTGGAGCCCAAGCAGCTCTCGGTGGAGCCTAGTTCATTCACTGAAGATCCAGCCCCCATTAAGACTCAAGTTGGGCCCAAAAAGACTATCGAGCAGACCGAACCGCCACGTCGTTCACACATGCGACCTTCTGCACCGCCTATCAAACAACTTGTGGTACAGCAAGTACCACTGGAGCCTCCAATTCGATCCGCGTCCAGAGCTGCGCCTCCAGCACAAGTCGCCCCCAAAATTTCTCCTGTTACCTCAGCTAAGGTACATCAAAAGGTACTCGAATCAGAACCACGAGCAGACACCACACCTCCTCCGCTTACAGCACGGCTGCTCAAAGACCCAAAGGCGCGCTTCTCTGAGGAACGACTCCCCTCATCCTATAACTGGCTTGACTCAAGTAGCAGTCCAGCAGATCATAGCTTCTATGATGATTATCTTGATGACTACCTCGATGAAGTCAATATCTTGCCAGAGGATTTCGAGTTTGCAGAGGATGCGTCTTACCATGAGTACGATGCCCGCAGTCATGAGATCCTCCATGATGTACCACAGCATCGCATGTATCGCTCGAGCAGTTACTCAAAAAGACCAGTTCCTGGTGCGCCAGCTCTGCCTTCAACAACAGAACTAGCGGCGTCGTCGTTCAATATTCCCGACGGTAAGACCGTCACAGTGTTCGAGTCCGCACCAATCTCTAAACAACCGCTGCTCAGAAAACCTGCTGACTTCTTGTCGCCAATAAATGAATCCTTCGTAGGTGAAACTAGTGAGACAAATTAAATTAATAGACTATAGACAACTCTCTCGTATTCTAAAAACACTACTTATTATTCCTGCTGCGCCACGCACCCGCCACACGAACCCCCTCACGCGCCACCCTAAATACCCCCTGTGTGAGACAACTTTTCACACGTGACGTACGCGTACAATTCCGCCGCGTCGCCTGAAGAGAGCTTCATCATGAGCCATCCAGCAGAGAAACTCACACAGGTTGACAGTGATCTTGCGGCGCAGTTGGTGCGTCTTCCTGCGTATCTTCCGACGGAGCAGTCGCCCTACCGTGAAATGTTGGAGCCATTACAGCTGAAATTTGAGTATCTGTTTTTATATAATTGGCTTAGCGTGTTTCGTGGTTCTATTAGGCTTGGTAGTGAGCCATTTAATGTCTATTTATGGGAGGAGGAGCTTACAGGTGTCACGTATCCAGCTACATTTATTAGTCAGTTAAAAGTAAATATTGCGAGCGTGTTACTGCGGAGCAAGTTGGGAGGAGTAGATGAGTTTGATGAGGCCGTGGTACTGATATTGAAGGAGCAATTGGGTGAGATTATGGAGCGATACGGTATGCAGGTTGATGATTATATTGATCCAGATGGAGATAGTGGAGGAGTCGCAGAAGTGGAGGAGTCAGCGGAGCCGGTAGCTGAGGTCGCGCCCTCCAACGACTATGAGGACGCTGAAATAGAGGAATATGATGCTGCAGACGAAGAGTATGATGGTTTAGATGATTACGGGCGTCCTATTGAGTTTGAGGTAGAGTCTGCAGACTCTGTAGCGCCTGTTGCGGGTCCTCCACGGTTGCAGTTCTTTGACTTGATGCCATTAGAGGCGCGTGTGGACGTGCTATACGCGTTGGTTGACCGCTACTGCAGTACTAGTCATTTTGCGCGATATTTAGAGAAGTTCTCACAGCCTGTGGAGCTCCGGTTGGACCCTTTGTTGAGCTACGTCGAAGAGGTCAAGAGCGGGGTGGTGGACTATGCGTATTTCTTGTTGGATGACAACCGGTTGTACTTGCGGACGTTGACTTACGACCAGCCGGTGACTGTGGGCGGCGACTGCGACCCGCACATGGCGTGGGAGTGTGTTGTGGGCGATGTGTACGAGATGTACGAGCAGACTATGAGCTGGCGCAAGAGCAGCGGCTGGAAGCGCAAGCTTGGGGGGATTTTGTATGGAATGATGGACGATTTTGTAGGCCAGGCTGTGAAGTGGCGCCGGAAATATCAGCATAGAGTGAAAGAGAGACAGATGCAGAGTTTGATTATGAACAGAAAGCGGTCTAGTAGATTGCAGGCAAAGGAAGAGAAGAAGAAGGAGGAACGTGAAAGATTGGAGATTCAAAGACAGCAAGTATTAAAAGATGCTGCCGCAGTAAGAGCTGCAAAGAGAATCAAGTTGAGGGAGGAGAAGGAGAAGGAGAGAATGGACAGAGAAGCTGCAAGAGTGGCCAGAGCTAGCGCTGAGATCAGTGATGTTAATGGTACAGCGACTGAGGCACAAGCTAGCCCTGAACCAATGGATATTGATGTTCCGGAGGTCGCAGAGGTCGTGCCAGCCCCACTGATTATCTCAGATGCTCCGCAGTTAGTTCCAGCTGTCCCTGAGGCCGTGCCTGCTGTGCCTGCCGTGCCTGACGCCGTGCCAGTGGTTACGGAGGTTGTACCTGCTGTCGCCCAGACCGTACCTGTTGTCGCCCAGACCGTGCCTGTTGTCGTCACCGAGGCCATGTCTGTTATGCCTGAGGCCGTGCCGGCCGTTTCTGATGCCGTGCCAGCCGTATCTGAGGCTCCACAGAATACAACAGAAGCCGTACTACAGGCTGCGCCTCAGGAGTCCAACTCCCAACTGTAAAACCCTACATAGCTAAATTGACTATAGTATATTACATTATTGTTGTAGCACTAAAGAGTTCGACCGGAAGATGCCTCAGAGGCATCAGATATGTCCAAAGTCTCTGTTACTTCTTTCAGTGTCTCAATAGAGTCTAATTGGAGGATTTTCTCAAGACAGCCACGGTAATCCATTGACTGTTCACCATTATAGTTGAATGCTGCTTGGAGATGATCAACTACGGGCCAGCCGTACGAGTTGATAAACTGTCTGCGAACGATAATGTTATTATGAGCGTCTGGCTTTAGATTGACAAGTACTTTACGCCAAGGCTTATCGAACGCGTAGCATCGTGCAATCTTTTCTGCTAATTGATGACTTTTAACGTGTTTACGCAGTATCGTATTCAGTTTTCGCGAACGGTAAAAGAACGGCACGTCAGAAGAAGAAGATTGGAGCAATTCATTGATTTCACTAGTAGCCATGCGACGCTCCCCCGTAGCAAGAATGCGACGATTATCAGCCACACGATTATAGTGGGGCGGCGGGAGTTCATTATAATTGTATACTCGATCATGAATAATAGTAGGTTCATCTTCCGATGGGGAGGTTGTGGGCTCCTCATCAATCACCAGTCGGTATGACTCAAAGAACTCTGCTGTAGGTTTTGGAGAAAGTAAAACATTGATAGCAGACCGCACAGATGATGTCTTTGGAGGAAGCTTGATACTAAGCGTGGAACTGCGTCCCGCTAGTGGCTCTCCTGGTTCCTTTTCCTTTTCTGCCGCCGCCTGCTCTGCAATATCCTCTGTTCGCTTCTCTACCTCATTTGCCTCTTTCTCCACAGCTTCCTCTTGTGCCACAATCTGGACACGTTCAAGTTTCTTTAGCTCTTTGCGCTTGAGCCTCTCTGCCCAGCCAACAAAGCCACCAGAATCATCATCAACACTGCTTTCATCAGGGATGGTGCCTACACCAGTATTGGGTCTGGTCACACGCAAAGCTTTAAGCCATGATGTGCTCAGACGTTGGGGTCCCGTTTTATCTGTGTTTTGAAAATTCCCAGTACTCAGACGCTCCTTTATCCGCTGCTCCTGTGGAGACGTCTGGTGTGTAAGCACATCTACCACACGAAGACTCAGATAGTCGAGGTACAACAACGCACTAGTCTGTAGCGGAACAATACCATCATTCAATACATTCGCATACACAATTCTTTGTCGGAATGCTTTAAGGTAGTAATGCACTTTAAGATCCATGGCCATGATTTCAAGCACTGGCTTTTGAACAAGTCGATTGAGACCCCGGCGCAAGTGACTTGCGCTGCGCTCGTCGTCATCGTCATCGCTATCACTATTCCTCTCGCGATCTTTTAAACTAAAACTCGAAAAATACCTGTTCCTCAATGAAAGATCCTTTCCTGACTTTCCCATAGAACCTACCTCTAATCCGAGGTTCAACCAGCCTGCAAATTCTGCTTGCGTGCCCAACATGGGCGCAGCTAGCGTTATGAAGTTTACGGGAGCCAAGTCATACAACCGACGACGGTGGCCGCGGTATCCCTCATAATTTAACAAGTAGTATATGGCGAACGTTTGTACCACACCGCCGAGCGAGTGACCCACAAAGGATATGCTGTCAATGCGTAAATCTTTATTGATCAACTCATCAATATAGTTTGCCAAGTTTGTGCCTAGCCACTGGACACCACGCTCGGTATGGCCCACATTTCCGGTAAATCCTCTTATCTCCACGTTCTGTCCAGCCCGGCGCGCCCCAGTTATGAGCCGGTCCCGAACGTACTCCAAATCGCATTGCGCATTACTGAACACACCGTGCGTCAAAAGAATCAAGTGAACACGATCAGTATCAGGAGACTCATTCCATATACTATTAGAATGCTGTACAGTCACTAATAAATTGCCAGATATTGAGCGCTTTATATAGTCCGTGCATGAACCTCTATGGTTCCCCTCTCTCTCCGGTGAGGCACATGCATCCGCGTCTGCGTCGTCTTCTGCATCGTTACTTGACATCTTCTCTCTTTGACAACCATTAATCTTATCAACACCTTTCTCGTCTCCATCAGAATCTGCGTCATTATTGTTTATTTCTGTATCTCCAACCTTTAACACAAATGGAATACTATTACCCCCAACTGATTGGGACATAACAGTAATAACCCAGTGATACTTACCATCTTTTCCCTTTGAGTTATTGTTATATTTAAGGACTCCGTGGAAACTATCTCCAGGATGCACGTTAGCCTCTACCTGCACTAATTGCGCGTCGTCAGGCTCGGCATTGTCATTTAGCGTCGCAACAAAGTTTCCAGGTAACAACTGAACATACAAAGAATAAGGTCCCAGTAGATACAATAACTTCTTGACAACAGCAGCAACATTATGTACAATCACATCCTTCTCATCCCCCGAAGAACCTTCCAAACTAACCGCAAACCTCAAATACTCCCCTGTCAGCACCCTGTTGTACATGTCTGACCCACGCGGATGGTCCGGCGGCATAAAAACAGTCGGCACGTGACGCGGCACGTGACGCTACTGCCAGTTCACGTGGTGGCAACCTCAGGGCATGTGAAAGTCTTTCACAAGCAGTCGCTAAGTGTTTCCTAATTGTCGCGACGTCATTTAATTTGTGATAGCGATCTTGTTGATAGGGGATTCTTGACAGGTTAACCTTTTTCTTTTTTGACGAGGGGGGGATATAAATAGTCCCCGAAAGCACTGATTTGGTGGCGTTAGTTGGCAACCGACAGTGTGGGCACGATAAATTAATTTTTGATGTTTCCTATTGACTACTTGAGCAGTCCACCAAATAGCAGATCATCGTCTATGGACGGCACCAAACCTAAAGGACTAAGTCTGCCCCGGATTATAGGGGGTGTGGATGTGGCAAATTTACACACTCTTGATGATACAGAGTTAACTGATTTTGAGAGTGCTTATAATGCTTTTACCCAACAACAAGCACAGTATGTTGAGGGCCAATTAGAACAGTTACGTCGTATGCAGTATCAGAATATGTTATTACAAGGAGGAGGAGCAGGAGGAGGAGCAGGAGATGATTCTATAGCTGTGTTCGATGACGTACCAGAAATAGGACCAAATATGACGTATGGAGGGGTTGAAGTTCCGTACATGCAAGGTAATAATAATAATAATAATGGGTATTCTCAAGTGGCAATTGCGCCATTTGGAGAATTATTAACAGAGACAGAGAATAGTGAATTACAAGGATTTCTTGATGATTTTCTAATTGATGGAGTCAATGGGGGTGATGAAGCAGGACAGCTAGATAAGCTTATCGGTGAATGGGGGGGTGAATCAACTGCAGCTCGGTCTGATCCACATGCGCAGGTCATCGATAATGCAGAGATGACGCTATCTAATAATAGCGAAGTTCGGTCAGAACTGCCAAAATCAAGGCGTAGGCCAAGAAAGAAATTATTATCTGAAGAAGAGAAACGTAATAATCATACGTCATCAGAAAAGAAACGTCGACATTTAATTAAGACATCATTTGATAGTCTTGTTTCTAAATTACCACTTGACGAATTGAGGCGTCTGCATGAAGCTAATAGTAATCATAAAAAAGGCCATGGTAAGGCATCTGGTGGTAAAATGTCAAAATTTGTAGTTTTAGACATTACAGGTAATGAAATTGCACGTTTAGTTGACGTGAACAAAGAGCTCAAAACGTTGGTACAACAAAGTGGTTTAACTACGCCTACTCCAAATGCCTAGCGTTATTGACACAGCTCAACTCTGAATCTTTTATGTACGAAATGCCAGTTTAATATACTAACAAAATGTAAAGTATGCCGCAGTAGTGGCGGGGCGTAAGCCGAGCCCCAAGGCAGTGGCGCGATCCACACTAATGGGCCCCCTTGCTAAGGGGGCGGCCTCCGACGACGGTGGCGGCAAAACTGAGTAAGCCTATTGGTTAAAGATCCCACAGACAGAGATGAGATATGCCCTTGCAAGAGTCTGGAACACAGCCACATTAGTCTGGGATCTGGGACAGTGAGTACCAAACACTGCTAGTGGAGGCCGATCTGCGTACGCACTGCGCCACTGATCTCCCTCCCGCGCCACGGCGCGGCAGTGCCCCCAACCACTTCGGTAAAAACCCGGGGACCGATTGGAGGTTTGGTCTATGGCGCGCAAAACCAAGGGTGAGCTAGAAGCTGAGCTCAGCGCGGTTCTGTCGCGGAAACTGCGTCTGCGGCTGTGTATGTTATGTCAGAAGCGTAAACAAAAATGTGATCATCGGATGCCGCTGTGTACTACGTGTATTAAAGCTGGAGTTAGATGTGTTCAACCGGAGAAGTATTCAGTGGATAGTCCACAAAAGGATGAATATACTGCAGTTCTTGAAAGAAGAGTAAGATATCTTGAAAGTTTAATTGATGAAAGTAATAATAATGGAAAATTAGGTAAATATAAAAAATTAACACCATTTTTAAGTGATGATGCTGAAAAAAGTGAAGATTTAATTGATGAAAAAGTTTCAGAAGAGATTAATACATTTGCTCCTGGTCTGGGTGAATCAGCTCTTGAGATACCAACATTTTCTTTAATGAATGATCCAATGCGTCAAATTCCTAGATTATCTACAGCATCTCCAGTAGCGGTATCAGCTCCACCAGCGTCGGTACTGCCTGGTCCTCCGGGAGTTGATACTAGATTGGGTGTTGCCGGTCAAGTAGATCTTCTGAAAACGATCTTTGCAAAATATGATTTTAAAGATATTACTAAACATACACCGGAGTATGATGTGGCTGATGTTGTATCACGTACTCTTATCGATACTCATTTTGTACGATTCCAAAGCAAGTTCCCATTCCTTGATGAACGCAATGTACTTGATTTCTATCAGTGTTACACATCTAAGAATATTCTGGCATATCTTAATGATCAAGATAGATTCTACTTTTGCTGTTGTCGAATGTGGCTTATCTATAGTCTTAACTCATTCATATTAAAGACTACAGGTGACTATGCGCACCTCCAGCCACTTCGATTGTTCTCTACGGCATTACGATACTTATCTAAATCACAGGTCAATGATGCCTATGATAGAATAGAGATTTATTTATTAACAATATTATGCTTAATTCGGTGTGATAGAGACTCGCTTGATGCGTACAAGTTAGTTGGTGATGCTATGAAGGAAGTGGTTGGTTTAGGTCTTCATCGATACTCTGCGTATGTTGATTGCACTGAAGCATTACGTATGCGGCGAATGAAGTGTTTCTGGTGTGTTTATTTACTTGATAGACTTATTAGTGTGTCTTTAGGACGACCATTTACGTTTCCAGAACGTGAAGTTGAAGGGGACATCCCATTATTTGATAAAGATCCAGCCGTTGCGGCTACAGTTGGCGGAGACGTGGGCAGTTCTAACTCGGCTACCTCTGGATCGCCAGTTCTCTTCATTAACCAGAGTATCAAGCTTAAACGGATCGAAGCGAAGGCGATGGAGACCCTCAATATTGTTGGGTCAAATCAGCTGGTATCTACATCCTCCGAGTTACCTTTGGTGGAGCATTATTTTGACCAACTTCAGGAATGGCGTCAGCAATGTAAGCTGATAACTAACGAAGTAGAGAAGGCAACTCTAGGGCTCTATTACTTCCGAGCTGTACGTGCCCTTATTCAACCATATTTGGAACTTATGCAGCCAGAGGATCGATTGCTTCGTGAGTGTCAGGCGGCAGCTGGCCAGATTTGTCAGCTTTTTAAAGTATTCCATCAAAAGACAGTATACGGTCATTCTACATTGGCAATTAACAACGTATTTGTGGCTGGTGTGACGCTTGTTTATTGTTTATGGTTGTGCAGAAACACAGAAGACCGTAGACGTCGGTTGTTAGGAGATACAGCCAAGCATACGAAACCAATGATGACACCACAGTTATTTACAAGTCTTGATGATCTTAAAGCATGCAGTATTTGTTTGTTCGTAATGGCAGAACGGTCTAAATATGCGGTTGTATTTCGTGATATGTTTGACCAGCTTTTACGTGCTACTGTGGGCAATTTGATAGAGCGGTGTGGGCCAGACTCCACTGAGTTAGTCTACAGCAAAAGCAAAGTGAATACATATCATGAGGAGACTGTGACTGCCGCTACAGGTGGAAGTAGTGAAGCCAGTAGTGCAGTAAGTGCAACAAGTACGGTTTCACACAGTCCCAAAGTCAGTGAGAGTGGTACGGTCTCTGGGGGTGCTGCAGAAGCCACTGAGGCTGCTGATATGGCTCCTGCTGTTGTACGGCGCCCTGTAACACATTATGAGGTATTTCCGGAGTCTAATCGGTTAGCCACACGTTCTTCTACGCCTAAATTCAAGGCGCAGCAAGAGAAGCAATTAGAGGAAAATAAACGTATCAGGGGTGTACTTGAGCGTGCTGTTGTCCCTAAGAGCTTGAGTCATTTGTTAACTAAAGAGCGAAGAGCTGCTCTGCCAGAGGTCAAGAAAGAGCCGGACACTGCGGTGGATATGAATGCGAATGCTGACAGCAATAGTTCAGTATACAGTAATTACGCTTATGCAGATTTCTTCAGTATGAGCGAGGGCGGGCCTCTGTCGGGGCCTCTGGCTGCTGGTAACCTGGTGGGGCCTCTGACCGGACCTCAAGGAAATACCAGTAATGCTAGTCCGTTCTCATTTGCTAGTCTTCAGATGCCATTTGGTTTAAGTAATGTTGTAGCAGGTGGTGGACTTCAAATACCTTTTACTGATCGTGCCAATGATATGATTAGTAATATCAGTACCTGGACTGAGGAAAGTGGACCGGTTACGACAAATTACTTGAACAACTATTCGGCAAATGACTTTTTAGGTGAAGGTCTGGGAGTAACAGATGGTCAGTTGACGACCAACCAGATTTTTGCTGACTTGGAGACCCTCAACATGTTGGCGGTCAATGCCAGTGAGGCCCATGGACAGCGTCAACAGCCACCACAGCAGCCACCTCAAAAGAAACGCAAACGTTTCGACACCAAGTCTTTATTCAACGGATCCTTCAAGGTTAACAGGCCATAGCTCAAGGCCTTGTACTATATAAACAAGACCAATAAATGTATTATATTTGGATGGTAGGCTACATGGCAGCGCGCGCGAGTGTACATTAAATCAAACAAAAATTCGTCCTAGCAGAAATTCGCCCAGACGGTCCTATACAGGACTAGGCCTCTGGGGCAGCCTCTGGAGCAGCCTCCGGCTGAGGCTCTGGAGCAGCTTCGGGTTGAGGCTCTGGAGCAGCTTCGGGTTGAGGCTCTGGGGCAGCCTCAGGCTCTCTCTTGTGGATTGGCTGGTTAGGGCCATACCAGATCCAGTGGGCAGGCTCAGCGGCAGCATCTCTCTTGTGGATTGGCTGGTTAGGGCCGTACCAGATCCAGTGCGCTGGTTCAGCAGAAGCATCAGGCATGGCGTCTCTCTTGTGGATAGGCTGGTTAGGGCCGTACCAGATCCAGTGCGCTGGTTCAGCAGAAGCATCAGGCATGGCGTCTCTCTTGTGGATAGGCTGTTTAGGACCGTACCAGATCCAGTGGGCAGCAGCTGGAGCAGCAGCTGGAGCAGCGATCGAAGAGCCGATAAGAGTAAGCAAAACAGTAGAAAAGAGCATTGATAGTGGTGATGATGAGTATTCTAATGATCGAAAACTCTGCTGGACTTTGACCCCTCTTTATACATTTTTGTAATCCTTAATTTGGAATATACTAAATACTAATCAAATAACAAGTCTCTCCTTAATATTTATTTTTAGACTCCCTTTGTAACCTATACTAGGTAATTTACGCAAATCTAATATTAAGCCCCAAGACCCTTTGACATCCTAAATGGGACGCATGCCTTGAGCCCTGACCCCTGGCTAGGGCCATGCGACCTTATGCGCATCACATATGTCTGAAAATGTTTGTCGGGGCACGTAACCTGGATGAGATGAGAGAAAAAATTTCTTGGAGGGCAGAGCGGCATCATGGCTATCAGGACAGCGTTCCGTGACGGGGCGTTAGTGATATTAGACCGGCAGACTGGGGGTGTTGTTGGGTCAGATGACGAGAGTGATGCGCTTGCTGGGTTTAGTGACGAGAGCATTGACTCAGATGCGCTTGATTCTGAGTATGGCAGTGATGCGAGTGGCGATGTTAGTTATGATGAGGGGGAGTTAATGGGATTGAGTGAGATTTGGGCAGCTGACGATGCTGAGGAGGCTGGCGAGTCTAAGGAGTCTGCGGTTGGATCTGGTATGGTTGCGGAGGAGTTGGAGGAGGCTGACTGGAGTGGCGATGAGAGCGGTACTGAGAGCGGCGACGAGAGCTCTTCTGGGAGCGACAGCGACAGCGGCGAAGAGGCTGACTCTGAGGAAGATATATTTGCGGAAGGTGCGGCAGACGGGGAGTCTGACGGGGAGTCTGACAAAGAGCTCAGCAGCGTTCTTGAGCGGTTATCTAAAGGGTCCAAGATGTCTAATGCGCCAGGCCGTCGTAAGCTTGTGAGTTTAGCCGCTTCTGAGGACGAGTACGGCGTTCCTGTCAGCGACAGCACGGGGCTCAGTCTTGCTGACATGGTAGGTGACGGCAGCAGCGCTGCCATGTTTGGTGATAGCACGCTGGCCATTGCGGTGCCGTTACCGAAGCGGGTGCAAGAGCGCCAGGAGCGTCGCGCCGCGCACGAGATATCGACTAAAGAGGTAGAGAAGTGGAAGGGTGCGGTTGAGGGTTTAAAGCGTGCTGAGGTTTTAAAATTTCCACTTGTGAGTGGCAGCTCTAAAGGTAAACCAAATAAAGTTTCTGCGTTTTTGAGCAGTTCTGGGCCTTTGAATGAGCTTGAAGCCAAGGTTGGCAGCGTTTTAAGTGCCTCTGGTCTTGAGGATACTACCAAGGAGGCTAAGTTTGAGGACTTGGCTGTTGCGCGGATGTCGAAGGAGGAGATGGAGCGCAGAAGAAATGAGTTGCGGATGATGCGCGATCTATTGTTTCGTGAGGAGCGCAAGGCCAAGCGTATTAAGAAGATCAAGTCCAAGAGTTACCGCAGAATAAAGAAGAAGGAGGCTATGAGAGCCGCTGAGCTTGTTGGCGGTATCGACGGCGAGGAGGGTGAAGACCCAGAGGAAGCAGAAGAGGCGCGCGCCGAGGCTCGTATGACCCTTAAGTTGAAGAACAGCACCAGTAAATGGGCCCGTGATGCTTTGAAGCACGGAATGACAAAGGACAAGGAGACCCGGGCGGAGATGGAAGCCATGTTGGCCCGTGGAGAGGAGCTTCGGCGGAAGGTGAAGGGCGACGATGACGAGGAGCAGAATGTTTCAGAGGATGATGATGAGGAAGACGACGGTACTGCTCCTGACCCTAGTAAATCTGGATTCATGGGAATGTCGTTCATGAAGAAAGCCGAAGCGCGGGCAAAGGAGCGCAATGCTACTGCGGCTGAGGAGTTGCGCCGCGTGGAGGCTGGCGAGGATGCTGCAGATTTCGGAGGCATTGACTCAGCCAAGTCTGTTTTGAACCGTGGGCGCAAGGTTTACGGTGTTGAAGCTGGAAAGGCCGCTCGGGGTTTGAGGGAGTTGGCCGAGGAGGTGGCTGAAGAGAGGGCTGAGGAAGAAAGCGTGGGCCTTCTGGCGAAGCTTGAGAGAGGCGGAAAGGGCAGAGATAAGGGTCGCAAGGACTCTGCGAGCAGCAAAACTTCCGGTCCTGAAAGCAGTAATGTTAATGATGACGGTGATGACGGTGACGATGATGGCTCCAATCCATGGCTTGGTAGCACAGTCAAGCGGGGAGGACGTGCGCGGGGCGTGGATAAAGACAGTACAAGAACAGAGAAACAGCAGCATAAACTCGGCAAGAAGCGTGGTGCTGCTGCTTCTGTAAACGGTGATGATGACGACGTGATGATTGACAAAGAAGCTAATTTAGTTGTAGCTTCTTCAGAAGATGTATTCCAGGATGATCTCGTTAAGGAAGCATTTGCTGGAGACAATGTTGTCAAAGAGTTTGAAAGAGAGAAGAAACGGATCCGCAATGAGGAGGGTGACCGCTGGGAAGCCGCGGAGCCACTTGGTTTTAACTCGTGGGTCGGTGGTAGTGCGAAGGATCGGAAGCGTCAAAAACAGGGCGTCAAGATGAAGAAAGTAAAGGGTGTCAAGTCTGCCGGTGCACGTCGCGACAAGGGCCTTGATGGGGTCATTTTCAACGAGCGTGCTAATAAGAAGAGCATGAAGTATCAGGCAGAGGGCGTTAAATTCCCATATGAGAATAAAGAGCAGTATGAAAGAACTCTCAGAATGCCAATAGGTCAAGAATGGAACAGTCGCTCAAGTTTCCAGCGGATGACTATGCCAAAGGTAGTGAAAAAGCAGGGCGAGGTCATTCGGCCATTATCAAAAAAATAAGCCTCGGCAGAGCCGCATGGTCTTTAGCATACATTTGTTTATGAATATACTTGAAAGAACTCTTTGTAGAGCTTAACGTGTAGCATATACGACGGCTCGACTACATAGACTCGTCGCTGCGCGGCGAGCCCGTCCAAATGTACGTCAAAGAGGAACTGCTCTCGTATTTATACCAGTTATTTTATAGCTACACAAAACGAAAAGGTTTGCTTGTTCTTGTAGACGTACGTATCCGCAGTCTGGCTATGCATTGGCCTCGGAGTCGCATTTGCTGATCCACTGTTGTATAAGCTCCGCTACCTGCTTATCCACATATACGTTGTTATGGCAACCAAAGTCCTTAATGACGCATTTAAAATTGATGCGCTGCTCTTTAAGCTGCAGTATAAAGTTATCAGTTTGACGGCTAGAAAGAAGCTCGTCCTCCGTTGACTGTACGACCAAAACTGGGCCTCTCAACTTAGAGGCATCGGCCCTGACCGCGGTCGCGGCCTCTTGCAACGAGCTGTGCGCCTCTGTTACAAAACCTTCATAGTCTGGATACTCCTGCACTAGCAGCGCGGCATCGTAAATACCGTCTAGGAGAACTAAATGAGGCCGCTCCTCGACTGGTCTCGTCATACAGTACTGTACTGCCAAAGTAGCCCCCACGCTGTGACCAATGAGGTAGATTTGGCGACCAGCGGAGTCTGCGACCTTCTTAACAATCTCCATTCCGCGCTCAATATCTTCTAAGAACGCTGGGTGACGAAACTCAGGTGCTAATCTATAGTCAATTGAGAAGAACTGTGCAGTTCCCTTAGCAGACTCATTGGTACCCCACCACTTCACCATCTGGTCAGCGTCGCCAGCCGTGTTTCTCGCGTCACGCCACGCCCCACCGTGTAAAAATACAACAACGGCGTCCCCAGGCACTCTAACATCCTTGTACGACCTCACGACCTGTCTCGCGTCATCTCCATATGATATATCATCAACCTCTGCCATGCTGCGCCACTCCTTATCGACAATATCTACAATAAAAATCTTTGATGCACCGCCACTTTAGCGGGCCTGCGCCACACAGCAATCCTGCGCCACCTGCGCCACGGTATATAACCCTGCCATAAAATGTCCAACCAAGTTAACCAGTACCATCTCTATCTAGCTATGCCTAAATCGAGGACGCGATCGTTCACACGCAGAGGATCAGAAGCTTCTGCGTCGTCTACTGCGGCGTTGCCTACGAGCAACGGCTCTCGTCGAAGTATTTATTTAGATGAGAATGATAGTGAGATGTTTTCTGGAGTAGGTCTGGAGGCCATCCCGACCTCTATAGCGACTTTCCACTATTTACATACATTTGAGGATGAGAATGAGGGTGAAGGTGAAGCAGATAATGTTATTAAGAGTATCACTGGTAATTTAGGGGGTGTTTCTGGTAGTGTTGAAGGTATTGATTCGCTAGTTGCGAGCGGCGAGGACGTGGAGTCGTACCGGGGGTCTCACGGTCGAGGATCGGAGGATGTATTAGCGCGGGTGGACACAAACACTAGCTGGGTTGGCGGCAGCGGACCAGGCGACAGCGGCTGGGGCGGTGGCCGAGGACGTGGTCGCCACGATTCTATTGAGTCGGGGCAGCGGCCTCAGTTCAAATTTTTCACATCCAACGAGATCGAGCATGCGCAGGGCGTAGCCTCTACCGTCGACGATCCGTTAGTTGACTACGATACTGACTGGGATATAGCAAGGGAGTACGAGAGCAACGACTCTGATATAAAGGACGGGGTAGAGGCCCCAAAAAGGGGCTCATCGGGGAGTTCCAAAGACGCAACTCATCAACATTCTGCCAGTGGGTTTTCCACGGGCTTTGAAGGCTCTGAGGCCAAGACAGCTGACATTGCTTCTGGCATTGATACGACGACAACAACATCAATATCTGATCAAACATCTTACAGAGAGACGGGTCCGCGCACTAGGTTGTTGAGCGATGTTTCCAGCGACGAGGCGTCGTCGAACGAGGCGTCGCATGCGCTGCTAGCTGCGGACCATGAATTCTTCCCTGACTCAAAGGTCCATTTTCAGCGGTTTTATATAGCTGAAGAAGATTTAGTTCTTGGAATTGCTGGTTATAAAACTTCAAAAGTGCGGCTGATGTTTCTTTACAGTTTCTATCTTCTTACGCTCGGAATGGGGTACTTGGTGCTTCGCTGGCTCCCAAGATATAGAATAAATATGTACGGAAAGCGGGCATTTTTAGGTAACTGTGACTGGGTAGTGGTAGAGAATCAGCATGGAGAACTAGCGGTTGTTGAAGTTGAAAAAAAGTGGTTTAACAGAGACTTGGATGCAGTTTTCAATATGAAACCTGGCGACCACGGCCTCCAGCAAGTAGTTGATCCTGATACTCACAGTATAGAGCACCATGACATTACTGCAAAAGTTCCAGTTCTTATATCTTTTGAATATAGATATTTAAAGCTTATCTATAATCCTTTAGAAGATATTTTTACTACAAATACTAACTGGGTAGATATTTCAGGCTGGTCAACTACTTCAAAGATTCGTAGAGGACTTGATGAATATTCAGTTGATGATAGAAGACTTATTTTTGGACTTAATTCTTTAGATCTTAGAGAACAGTCAATTGGTGGACTTCTTATTAATGAAATTTTACACCCTTTCTATGTTTTCCAAATCTTTTCAATAATTCTATGGTTATTAGATGATTATTATTATTATGCATTTTGCATCTTTTTCATCTCAATTATCTCAATCATTCAATCACTATTTGAAACAAGACAGACAATGCGGAAACTTCGAGATATTGCAAAACTTAATAACTACCCTTTTGTTCGTATAAAGAGGAACGGTTTTTGGAAAGAAATACCTCTTGAAGAGCTTGTTCCAGGTGATCTTTATGAACTAAGCGATCCTAATCTTTCTAGTATTCCATGTGATTCAATACTAATATCAGGAGACTGTATTATCAACGAATCGATGCTCACTGGAGAGTCTGTTCCAGTACTGAAACAGCCAATCACAGACGAGTGCCTCAAAAAGCACCTCGTTAATACTGACGGTCCATTTGTTACAAAGAACCAGGTAGGCGGATCGCTTGCCAAATCTTATCTTTTCAGCGGTACCAAGATTATCAGAGTGCGCAGATCCGCTAAACTGGAGGACGCAGCGTCACTTGCGTTTGTGATAAAAACTGGGTTTTCTACCACTAAGGGACTGCTTTTACGTTCTATGCTTTTCCCTAAACCTGCTAGTTTCAAATTTTATCGCGATTCATTCAAATATATTGGTTTTATGGCGGGAGTTGCCGCGATAGGTTTCCTTTACTCCATCCATAACTTCCTTATTCTTGGATTAGACACCAGAACCATTGTCCTTCGTGCATTTGATATTGTTACTATCGTCATTCCACCTGCACTCCCAGCTACGCTCACTATTGGGACGAACTTTGCGGTCAATCGGCTTAAGGCCAGTCGTATCTTCTGTATTAGTCCCTCAAAGGTCAATATTGGCGGTAAAGTGGACGTTTTTTGCTTTGATAAGACCGGGACACTTACTGAGGATGGTTTGGACGTATTGGGTGTCCATGTTGCTGGAAACAGTGAATTTCTGGGCTTGTTAGATTCAGTGACAGCATGTCCAGCATCATTCATAGCCTCGCTATGCACCTGCCACTCTCTACGTTTAGTAGACGATGAGGTTATTGGTGATCCGTTGGACCAGAAAATGTTTGAGTTCACTAAACGGGTACTCGTGGAGGACGATGCCGGTCGCGTGCTGGTCGGCGACCAAGTCGTGGCGCGGTCCTTCGAGTTTGTTTCGTCGCTCCGTCGGATGTCCGTCGTTTGCACATCTTCAAAGGGTACCAAAGCATACACTAAGGGCGCCCCTGAAGTTATCAGTGAGCTATGCGATCCTGCTACTTTACCAGCTAATTACGAAGAGTTGTTGTACAAGTATACTCATGACGGATACCGTGTCATTGGTATCGCTGGTAAGGAAATTCGTGGGGACGTTGTACGTCTTCGCAGAGATGACGTAGAGTCAAACTTGAGATTCTTGGGCTTTATTGTTTTTGAAAATAGACTTAAACCAGCCACAACACCTACTCTAAAAGTACTCTCGGAGGCTCAAATCCGCACTATCATGTGCACTGGAGATAATATTTTAACTGCAATTTGTGTGGGAAGAGAATGCGGATTGATAAAGCATGATGTGAAGGTGTTTATTCCGAGATTTAATGACGCTGACCAAGTTCTTTGGGAGGACGTTGACGACCCCCGGTTAGTTTTAGACCAAAGCACTCTAATGCCTTTAGATTCTGTTGATTATGTTTTAGCTGTATCTGGAGATATATTTAGACATATTTTAAGAGAATTCCCAGAAGAATATATTGAAAAAGTTATAATGAAGAGTAATATTTATGCTAGAATGTCCCCTGACGAGAAACATGAGTTGGTTGAGCAATTACAAAGGTTAGACTATACTGTTGGATTCTGCGGAGATGGTGCCAATGACTGTGGAGCTTTGAAAGCTGCAGATGTTGGAATTTCATTATCTGAAGCCGAAGCATCAGTAGCGGCACCATTCACATCAACAAATTTCGAGATTTCTTGCGTTTTAAATGTTATAAAAGAAGGCAGAGCTTCTCTTGTCACAAGTTTTAGTTGCTTTAAATATATGAGTTTATATTCAGCCATTCAATTCATTTCAGTCTCAATACTTTATAAGCAAGGCTCAAATTTAGGAGACTTCCAGTTCCTCTGGATTGATCTTTTCCTTATCCTTCCAATTGCAATCTTTATGTCTTGGTCAAAACCATACCATGTTATTTGTGCTAAACGACCAAGTGCTAATTTGGTCGCGTCAAAAGTACTCATTCCTATGGTTTGCTACATCATTTGCCTTTTAGCCTTCCAAGTAATTATATGGAAACTTGTACAAGGAGAAACTTGGTACATTCAACCAATACCAGCAGGTGACGATGCTGTTCAATCATCTGATAATACCGTGCTTTTCTTCTTCTCTAACTTCCAGTACATCTTCATCGCCCTTTTACTTACTAAAGGAGTACCTTACAGGGAACCAACTAGCCAAAATAGACCGTTCATGATCGATATCTCCGTGGCAGTGGGTCTCTCACTAATATTAATGTCTGTTGATCCAGAAGGCTGGATCGGAGAGCTCATGCAACTAACATGGTTGTCTAATGGCTTCAAGCTATTCATCATCACTTGGTCCTTGGTCAACTGGTTCGTGCTATGGCTAGGAGACCGCTTCCTTTTCCAGTCAATCAACAAACTCTACATGAGACTAAGGCACGGCCCTACAAAACAGTCCAAAAAATACTTTAAAAGACTCCAGGCAAGAGAAATAGAAGTAAAAGGCCCTTGATACTTCCAGTGTTATCGCTGCAGCGTTACCCTGCTTGCAACACTTATTCTTCTTCCCTAATTCATGCGTCATGTAAAATGTGTAGTTCTGAGCCCCGTCCCGCGCATTTGAGCCCTTGCCTGATGAGCTTGTTGGATAATTACGCGTCCGCGTACGTGCGTTTTCCCTGATAGTTCTCTTGTTTACAGCATTATGCGAGGTTCATTTATATTAATTGAAGGATTAGACAGAACGGGTAAATCAACACAAGCTGATTTGCTTGTTAAGTTGTTTGAAAGAGAGGGTAAGAAGGTCCAGTTGATGAAGTTTCCAGGTAAGTACTGAGCATTTAGGAAGCGAATGTGTGAAAAAATACGACTAAGCCGGGCACTGCGGTGCCGTAAGTGGCACCCCCGGTGGCCCGCGACGCAGAAACGGCGCGACGAGTCCGTGGTCGCGACCAAGTCACGTGATTTTTCAGCTAAAGTTCGGATTTCTCGCTGGAGGGCGTACTAACGGTCAGACCGCACGACGCCGATTGGGCAGCTCATCAATCAGTTTCTTACGAGTAAGTCTGAGCTTCCGATGGAGGCTATTCATCTTTTATTCTCTGCTAATCGCTGGGAAGCCAAACAAAAGATTGAGAATTTGCTTAATTCTGGAGTTAATATTGTAATGGACCGCTACTGTTATTCAGGAATTGCATATTCAACTGCCAACGGACTTGATTTTAATTGGTGCAAGTCACCGGATGTGGGTTTACCATTACCTGATTTGGTACTATTCTTAACTTTTAAGGATAAAGAAGAAGTCGCAAAGTTGCAGGCACGTGAAGGTTATGGAGATGAAAGATATGAAAAGGTTGAGTTACAGCAGAGGGTAAGAGATGAGTTTAATAAATGGGAAGAGTTTCTGAGGGTATATGTTGATGGAAAAAGTATTGAGGGGGTTCAAAAGGATGTGGAGAAATTGGTAGGGCCGTTTTTAGGGGGTGTGAGCGGCGAAATTGGCAAGTTTAAGTAGGCCCGAGGCCGTGCCGAGGCCGTGCCGAGGTCATGCCGAAGACGTGGCCTCCGGAGCTCCTGGCGTAAGTAGGTGCAATAAAACAGGGTAAAATGTGTCTGTATCTGTTTGCGCAAGTGTCAGGCTGCCGCGCGTAGTAGCAGCAGGCTCTCGCCTGCTGCGCGCGCCCAGCTTCGACCACCGTAGACTGCTGTAGACCGCTGTAGGCCAACTGCTGACCACTATCCACTGTGTGCAGCCGGTTGCTGGACTCCGCCTGCCATTAGGTCATTCTGCAGGTATGCGGACCGCTGGCTAGCGCTGCGGCCGGTCGTACGAGCGGTGCTTCTGTTGTGCCGCGACCGCGCGCCGACCGAGAGACGCTGCGGCCACCACAGCAACGCTGCCGTGCTCCAGGCACCGGCCGGCCAGCCAGCACGTCCATTTCCTGTTTGTCCTCGCACTGCCGCGGCTCTCGTACGCGCGCAGCCTGCTGCAGCTGCCACCAGAGGCCGCGGCCTCTCCATCATGCTGTGCCCGCGAGCACAACCACAACCAGCACAATAAAACCGCTGCGGCGGCAGTACAGCGTACGCAGTCGCAGCAGAACACGCCCGCACCGAGCTACTCCGAGCACTGCCCACCCTCACTCCTGCTCCCGTCCTCGCCCTGGCTCCCATCCTCGCCCTCGTCCTCACCCTCGTCCTCACCCCCGGCCGCGCACCGCC
>JAJLYT010000055.1:0-64862 GCA_030571755.1 Saccharomycopsis olivae (nom. inval.) | reverse complement strand
CCTGCAGTGACACCAGACAGCCCACACCGGCGATCGCGGCGCCAGCCGGCCCGCCATGGGCGCCAGCCGCGCAAGTCTGCGTCCGCTGCCACCTGAAGCCCGCTGCCTGGGGGCCTGCTGCCTGGGGGCCGGTCGTAGCTCCTGCGCTGCGAGCACTTGGTCTCCGCGCGAGTGTCTACAGTGTCAACCTAAACCATCTATTCTACATTTGAAAATTACCCCGCACGTCGCCAAACAATCCACTTCCGAGTCCATTGCCCAACTCCAACACGCCGAGCTCGCCGTTGAGCTCGGAGCTTCCGTCCCAAAACATTGGAACCGGCTCCTGCGACCGCGGCACGTCGCCCTCGGCAGCCATCATATTGTTTGTAGTATAAGAGCCAAAACTCTGAGCATTTGGAAATACCACCGGTGACATAAAGTCCTCAGGTGATGTCTTTTGTGGAGTCATATTATGATTGTTATTATTATGATTATGATTATTATCAGGGAACGTACTAATAGGAGCAGGACCAGCAGAGTGAGCACCAAAATGGAAAGCTCCACCAAGAGTAGCACTCAAACCTGCACTGCTCAAGCCCGCACTAGGTATACCACCTGAACTGCCATTATTATTAAACCCAGTAAATAGTCTTCTTGGCTGCGGCTGCTCAACGGGCGATGACGAGAACCCAGAGTGCGGTGTCAAGGCACTGCGCAACACGTCACTGTAGAACTGTCCGCCGAACGAGTCGCCAGAGGTAACTATCTGTGGCAAAGCGGTCTGCGGTCTCTGCGGTGGCTGCTGATCCTGTCTGTATGTGACATTACTCAGAGTAATAGAAGCAGCAGCCGACGCAGCAGCTGCCTGCGCCTGGATCATCAGAAGATCAAGACTGGTTCCTGGTCTCTGAAACACAGACTCGCTTAGCCCGAATCTATTTGGAGCGGCGCTGTTATAGTTCAACTGGCCGTTGGAGTACGCAAGCTTCTTGTTGATTCTGAACGCCTCAATGTTTGGCATAACTCTCTGTTTACGAGCTCTGATCTTGCAGCCCGCCTTCTTGAGCTCGGCATTTAGCTCAGGCAGAGCCTCAAGTCCGTCAAACGCAGCATCAGTATAGACAGTGAAAATACTAGACCACACCGTCAGCTTATTCCAATGTATAATCTTTGGTATTAAAATACCATTCTCAGAAAAACTTTGTAATTCAAATAAATCAAATTTAAGTTTATAATTACCTTTATATCTAACTGATAAATTATCAAAAACAGCACATGCAATATATGGTGATCCTCTATAAAATTGTGCACTAACTGTTGTTGTACCTCTAAGAACTTGATCATCATTCTCAGACTTTTCAAAAAATCTTGATTTTCTCTGTTTTTGAAAAAACTCATCTTTACCTCTAACGCCTAAACACTCTATTGTTGCTCTAATAAAGAACATACTTAAACTATGATCGATAATGTTAGCACTGCCATGTCCCATATTACTGCCCATACCGCCATTGAACTGGCCTCTGCCTATAACCTCCTCCGGAAGTCTGATCTCAACAACCGGCTGCGGATCAACCAATCGTCTACTGCTATTTCTAGTCTGCTTTCTTCCGGCAACTCTAGCCTTAACTGGCTGTTGTACAACTCTCATCTCATATGCACCAGCCACTGTTACCGTCTGTTCAGCCACTATCGGCTTAACTGAATGTTTAAGAAATTTAACCATAATTTTGTTAATAAAAATTCTTTACACTAACGTTCCATGGGCATTATACCCTCCATTTATACATTAATATCGCCCCCAGCCCTTATCAAAAACTCCCCCGTGGTAGCCTCCAAGAACCGCCATTAAGGTGCATCTTGAAACATTAGACGATCACGTGAAATATGCAATGTCCGCATATAACTCGCATGACGCCTCGAATACAGTCGTATATATCGCTAACGAGCCGCCTAAAACCTCTAAAAAATTGATAAATGCATTCCAGTAATACACAAATCATGTATTTCGCTTTTAAAATTCAAAATTATCGGCAAAATTGATCAAAATAATCAACTAATAAAACCATGCACATCGCTCGCAACCCTTTTGCTAAGCCCACCTCAAACATTATGATACCCTCTCATACCGGATCCTTCTACTTGGGTAAAAAAAATCCACGGCTACTTTTAGGTGGCTGTCACAGACAAAATGTATTATCGTTTAATTTTTAAACTTTATTAAAAAAGAAATATTTATTTAATACCCTATATCGCTAAGAAATAGGGGTAAGGAATTATCCACCTAAACATCTACGGTAGGGTAAAATCTGCCTGGATATATGCCCCGATCCACTTGTTGAAGAATCTCCTTGTTAGCTATTTCCTTGTTACCCTTGTTACCTTGTTCCTTATTACCATAATAAATACTTTAAATTATGTCTAGAACTCAAGAGTTGGTTAACTGTTATAATAAAGTTTATAATGACGTTAAATCGATTTGTTTAAAATATGGTCGTACTGATGTAAGAGTTTTACCAGTTTCAAAATTTAAACCTTCGAGTGATATTTTGGGGGTGTATGAGAAATGTGGGGTGAGACATTTTGGAGAGAATTATGTTCAAGAATTCCTTGATAAATCATCAACATTACCACATGATATTCAATGGCATTTTATTGGTACAGTTCAAGGTAATAAAATTAAGAATTTAGGTCAAGTATCTAATTTAGCTTATGTTGAACTGATGTTTGAGACTGCTAAATTAAGAAAGCTTAATGATGTTAGAGCTGCAGCAGCGATTGGTAACAATAATGATGGAGAATTTCTCCGTACAAAGATTCTTCTTCAAGTGAATACGAGTGATGAGGACCAAAAGGGTGGTTTATTATATTCTAATATTGAAGAAATCATCTCAACAGCTAAATTTGTCATTGAGAACTGTCCAAATTTAGAGTTCTGTGGGCTCATGACGATTGGACTGATTGGACAATCGTATGGTGATGGGGAGAATCGGGACTTTGCACGTTTAGTTAAAGTTAGGGAGGAAGTCTCTAAAGCTTTAGGCGTTGATGCTGATAGTTTAGAGATGTCAATGGGAATGACTAATGATTTTGAAGAAGCAGTAAGACAAGGCTCCAGCCAAGTCAGAGTGGGAACCGCCATCTTTGGACAAAGAGACACTAAATAGAACCATCTGCGAAAAACAGAGGTCCTTTGACCTCTATTAGACGTCAAACGGTCGCTAACAGTACCCTGATAGCTACGTAAGGCTAGATACACTGCTTATGGAGACTATCTGGGGGATATTAATGAGTTAAGATAAGACCACATGGCCTTTGTTTAATATATGTAAATATAATCAAACTGTAGCTGAGCATATTAAAGGTGGAGAGGTCGCGACCTCTCGAACGATGCGCTGCGAACACTGTCTACATTGCTATGACTAAGCGTATATGATTGCCTATGCCTAATACCGCAGCGGAGGCCTTGCCACCACTTCCCACGGCCCCCTGGCGGTTTCAATCTCCATATTCCGGGACGTCTTGACTCTGACGGACGCCGCGAGCTCACGCCGCAGCCTCATACAGTATTCACATATATACAGAGTGTATACGTCGAGGGGAATATATTCACACTGATTGAATGTCTAAGAAAACAGTTGTAGTTGCAATGGGGGCTGTAGCGTCACTGGACGCAGCGTGGAAGCCGCGACCTCAGCATGTCCCTCATCGGTGCACGGCCTCCGGCCCGGCTGGGGCTGAGCCCCAGACCCCCTAGCAAGGGGGTTCCACCCCCTTGAACCCCCCGTGTACTTACTATTATTGTCCGCCACATACACACTCTCTGGTGCCGTAGCATTATACTTCATTCTGGAGGTTCCTCCTATGCTTCGCGCACAGGATCCTTTATTTTTTTTCTCTTTATTGTTACTATCATCAAATAGCTCAAGTCTAACTCTGTGAGCAGTTTCAAGGAGTTTAATACTCTGCCCCCAACCGGGCCAGAGGTCTTTAAGCCAGTGTCATAGACTTACGCCTTGTGCATTTTCAACAACTCCAAGTCATCTTCGGTAACTAAATGATGCTTGTGTGTACGACTCTTGTGTAAGCTAGCAAGGATCTCCAAGTCCTGCTTTGAATATTTATCCAACACAGAACGGCGGCCGCGTGGTGTGCCCGCTTCCTCAGTATCACTCATATCAAGCATCTTGAATTGCTGTTTAATGACCTTCTCCTTCTCTAATTCCTCAATATTCTCCAGTATGAACAGATTCTGAATATCAGTAACACGTTCCTCGACTTCTTCGCGTGGAAGTTCCAGATCACGGAGCTCGGCAATACGCTTGGCTGGGCCCTCGTCGTGACAGTGGCAGGCATCAATTCTCTCCAACCAAGGGTGGGCCATCACAGATGGAAGAGTCGCACGCGTAGTTGGGTCGAGCTCGAGCATCTTACCGATGAGATCACGCGAAGCATGGGGAAGAAGACGAAGTAAACGGTATGGACCCCTAGTTTTGTTCTTCACTATGATAAGGTTACCATCAGCATCGAGTTTCTGACGGCGAAGAAGGTTCACAACAGGCTCTGCTGGCACTGGAGAGCTCTCGGTAGCGCTCTCGGTAGCCGCAGCGCCGCTGTTACTGCCATCCTCTGCTGGCGTGGCCTCGGAAGGTTCAATCGCAGCAGGCTCCGGCTCCATGGCAAAGTTTCTAAAACTGTTATCACTTAATTT
Organism: Saccharomycopsis olivae (nom. inval.); assembly: GCA_030571755.1. NCBI lineage: Eukaryota > Fungi > Ascomycota > Saccharomycetes > Ascoideales > Saccharomycopsidaceae > Saccharomycopsis > Saccharomycopsis olivae (nom. inval.). The sequence continues at coordinate 60,172 of JAJLYT010000055.1, read as the reverse complement.
TGGACATTTCCATGGGAAACGCTTTAATACCATACAACAAAATATAATAGCTACCAGCCATACATCCAGTGGTCGTGGATCATAATATTTAGCAACTAATACTTCTGGTGCAAGATATGGATCTGAACCAACAATACCTTTACATTTTACAATCTTTTCTTCAAAAGGATAACGAAATACCACAGCTGATCCAAAATCAATTAATTTAAGAATACCAAATTTATTAACAACACAATTATCAAGTTTAAGATCACGATGCAGAAGACCAAGTGAATGAAGATATGATACACCTTCAAGAATTTGTCTAAAATAACAAAAAATTTCATATTTTGTCATTAATCCACTCATAACAATTGTAAAAAAATCATATGGACAATATTCCATTACAATTAAAATATTTGTTTTACTTTCTTTAAGTATATCAAATGTTTCAATAATATTTTCATGATGTAATGTTGAACCAATCATAAATTCTGCTGTAATTTTTTTATTATAATCACCAGTCAGTTCTTTAGCATTTTTTGGTCTAAAACGTTTAACAGCAAATAATTTACCATCACTTGGTCTTGAAACTACTGATACTGATCCACCAGCACCTTCACCAAGTAATTTACCAGGATTACCATATTTTTCAATTAATTCAGATACACTTTCACCGTCAAATAAAATTTTATCAGAACCAGGTGGCGCAACAGGTGCTTGATTACCATGATACATACTTAATAAAGATTTTGATGATTTATGAGGAGTAACAAATGATGCTTGAGCTGACAGACTACTCAGAAGAACAGCATGATCCGCCTTCTTAGCAGTCTTTTTAAAAAATCTTTTTAATCCAATATGCGATCTGCCGCCATGATGTCCTGATTGAATATGTGAACTTCCACTATTAGTTCTAGAGACTCCAACAGCAGTACCAGTAGTAGTAGTAGCAGCAGCAGTAACCGCAGCAGCAGAACTACTACCAGTACTACTGCTGACACCCGTACCCCCCGCACTGCCATCCCTACCTCCTGTAGTATTTGAACTTCCAGTTAATTCGCCACTAGAACTCATTATTGTTCCAGAATTTCCGCCATTTGTGCCTCCTGTACTCACAGTATCGTTTCCCCTTGAAACATTTAAATGGATTCCCGACATTCTAGTAGATAATGACCTTATTGATTCCCTGGTCTCCAGTGGTGCCAAGTCAGGCAGTTCTCCGCCTCCGCTACCAGCTAAACTAGTGCTCGAATGATTTAGCTTCTTGAGCTTTTGTTTAGCACTCTTAAATAACGACAGTGACCGCTTATTCATGCTTTCATGATCAACTGAATCAGGCATCTTGTGAAGCAAGTACTACTGGCCAATAGAAAAACAAGAATTGTGGTCACACGGGGTTGCGAGCGCTGGGCCGCCGACGAAGTGGTATCAAGAACAGCGGCAAAGTCTCATAGAAATCCAGTTATTTCTATTCTATAGTAAAATTAATATCATAAATATTATCTATACTAAATTTTAAGTCAATCAGATAACTATTGATGGTATAACAGTCTTCTAAGACGATTCCGCGCATCCGTGCACACACCCGTGCACCACGCACCGTGTGATGTGGCAGCGGTGATCGGTGTATCGGCAGGGGGTGTACGGTTGAACAGGGGGTGAGAGATATACTCAATTATATATAGGATAATATAATTACTTTATTCCAAACTAAAGTATATTTTTATTTTTTATTTTTATCATTCTCCAAACTATTATTCTAGTTTAAACCTTTGTTTTTGGATACTTTTAAGTACTTTGTTTGGAAGATCGACTGCTGTGGCGCAGGTGGCGCAGGTGGCGCAGCCCTATGAAAAAATGTATACTAATGGATGATACAAACGATCAAGAGTGTTTGAGTGTTAAAAAAGGTGCATATTACGGTATTGTAGCTGTATATATTAAAGAATACGTATGTTATTGTTTGCTGTAGCACTGTAAATTGTGAGAGTTATGGGTTACAGCCACGTAGTATGGGGTGCAAGATACTCTGCTGGGGGTGCTGGGTGTCTGGGGTCTCTGAGGGGCCTCTTTTGGGCATATTTTAGAGGTTTTTGATGCATTTTGTGGGTACTATAATTAGATGGCGCTGTGAACGAGGCCCGCGACGGCCTCCAGTAGGATATGGCGGGGTTCTAGTGCGGCTGTTGGGGTATTATTCCCCCTGCTGAGCCGTATGTGGGCTATCTGCAGTATTTTGAGCGGTTTCTGGCTGTCGAGACTTCGCGCATGAGGCCGCGACCTCGCGCGCGGCCTCGCGTATCACTTGCTAGCGTGCGAAAAACATACTGTAGCGACACACAAACTGTACTGGTTCCATTTGTGAGGGTCCCTGGTGAGTAACACCCTTGCTGGGGTGCGGTAGGTCTGAGGTAGAACTCCTAGTTGGGTGAGAGGCCGCTCGCTAGTCGCTGCAGCTGGAACTCACCACCTCATTTACTGTTCTTCGATCTCACCTATGCGTTTGAACGCATACCATCCTATTGTAGACAGCATACCATTATGGATATCAAAAAAACTACACAGCCTCCAACATTTCCCAACGGAGCTAGACACTGTGTTTCGCACCCCCACGTATCCAGATTCAACGTTGTACACCCCCTCCTGTAATACGGCTCCAACATGCACCCATATTAAAGTACCGTATGCTTGAGACAAATATATACAGGATATTTCCCACTTATTAAAATTTGACGTTATCAGTATGTTCTTTCCACAATTAATAATATCAATAGCTGTTGCTGTGGCAGCAGCACCAGTTGCACAATCACAATCACAAGGACCAAGACTTGTACGTCCTTCTGATACTAATGCTGGTTATGCACTGATACCATTCACCAAACGTACAGCTCATAGTCTTTGGAAGCGTGGTGATATTCCAAGTTTTCAATTAGATGATGAAAATAAATTATTTTATCTTGCTGATGTTTCTATTGGAACTCCACCTCAAAAAGTTAGTGTTATGATTGATACTGGACTGTCAGATATTGTTATTCAATCAGTTACAAATCCTTATTGTATAGCTAAAGATAATAGTGATAAAATTTTTTCAAAGAATGAAGAAGAAGGAAAGAATAGTAAGAAACCTGTTGAGGCATCATCAAATAGTACATCTAGTAATGCTGTTGAAGATTCATATAATAGTACATCTAGCAATGCAATGATCACTAAAGCCGACTCTGCAAACACTCAACCAACTACAGTATCAAGCATCTCTAGCGCCCAAACTGGAAAGATCACAAAGGCCAGTAGTTTCACTACTAAAATTGCTAGTGCCAGTGGTTTAGTCTCTGACGGATACGACGCAGACTCTAATGTACCAACTGTTGGACCTGCTTATGAACGTTTAAAGCGCGGACTTGCTAAGCGTAAGAATATCTTTAATCCTGATGATGAAGATAATGAACTTTACAAACGTAAAAATATTTTTAATCCTGAAACTCAAGGTAATAATCTTCAAAAACGTAAAAATGTGTTTTCAAATAATGGCGGTATTAAAGGTATTCAAAATAAGGCGGTAGCTCTGGCAGCTGAAGCCTCAGTTGATTGTTTTGGTCAAGGATTCTTTGCAGGTAATCTTTCATCAACATTTTCACTTAATGAATCATCACCACTTGCTATTGCTTATGGTGATGGAACATTTTGTAATGGACATTATGCTACTGATCATGCAGTTATTGGTGATGTTAATGTTACTGGTCTTAATTTTGGTTTAGTTGAATCAGGAACTTCAACACTTGGTGTAATGGGAATTGGTATTCCTGATTTAGAATCTCAAAAACTTCAAGGTAGATCACAATATGATAATTTACCAATGCAAATTCATCAACAATATCATCTTGGTAAAATTTCATATTCAATTAATCTTAAATCTGATGATTCTGGTGCTATATTATTTGGTGCTGTTGATTTAGGTAAATATTCTGGTGATATGTCATATGTTCCATTCGCTGATTATAATAAAGCTAAAGGTTTTTATATACCAGTTGATGGAATTTCACTTTATTTTAGTAATGATACTACTACTACTACAAATTCATCTCTCAAGTTCAAGCAGACTCTGAGCCAAACAACTGCATTGGTAGATACTGGATCAACTCTTAGTTTCTTACCATCTTCAATTTTAGATTTAATTGCTCAATATGTCCCTAATAATGCTCAAACTGGTAGTGGTTTCTATATTGATTGTGGATTAATGGAGAACCCTAATAATAGAATCCGTTATTCTTTCAAATCTACTCTCAATGATCACTCTACCGTTGATATTGACGTCCCATTCTCTGAATTTAACGTCACTACTGGTCGTACCGAACAAGGCTGTCTCCTCGGTGTTGCTCCACTGGGTGCAGAGACTGCTACTCTCGGTGACGCCTTTTTCCGTGTCGCCTATGTCTTCTTCAACTTGCTGGACAAGTTGATTGGTATTGCAAAGGCGGAGGAGGACAAGTCCAAGCCTCTGGACATCTTACTTGTGGTTTAGAATATATGCTCTTTTTGTTCGCACCGTAGCCAACTAGCGCCGCTCCAGCCCAGCCGACAATGGCCTCTCTCTCCTCTCCGTAGGCTTACTACATATTTAAGGCGCGGCTTGGCTGAACTGAACACATCACTGGGGAACATACCCTTGCTAGGGAGCCTGAACCACGGCTCTGACCTGGCCGGATATGCCATAGCATAAACCTGCGTTGCGAGCCCGCGGTCTACTCCGAAACGTGGGGTACTACATCTTGTAGAACTGATTAATTTATTTACGGGAGCTCTGAAATATCTAGCTGATTGAGAAAGCATTGTATGCGCTTCCTTCGCGAAAGAAAGCAGCCCAGTGGAGCGCGTAAGAGTTCGTGGGCGTATTAGGGTCGCACGCTGGTCGCTGGAGAGAAAGCATCCTAGCAGTGCGAGTGGGTATCAATGTTATTATCGCAAACACATTTTATATATACCTTTGTTAAACTTATTGGAGCTCACTAGCGAAATTTGGTAATACGAATGCTGCCTCATGGAGTTTAGCATTATAGTATTTCATAATCTTTGCCTCATCTTGAAACTTCTTTACTGGCTTAGTAACATCAATGTCACCTTTACTGCATACCATAAATCCAATTTGTCCAGATGGATAGGTAGGGATAGTAGTATAACCATACTTAGCGGTCTTAAATACATCTTCACAAACTCCCTTAAGCTCTTTAATGATACCCATATGAAGCCACATACTCTCTGCTTGGGTAGTAATGATACCATTATCCTTAAGAGCGCGTGAGAGAAGTTTAAAGTAATCTTTTTGAAATAAACACTCAGCTGGTCCTTCAGGATCAGACAGATCAGTAATGATAACATCATATTCACCTTCATGTTGTTTTAAATATTCAAAACCATCACCAATAAATACATTAACACGTTCATCAGTAAAAGCACCTGCACTAAGACCTGGTAAGAATTTTTTAGACATTTCAACTACCATTTCATCAATTTCACAAAGTGTTACTTTTTCAACATTTTTATGTTTTAAAACTTCTCTTAAAACACCACCATCACCACCTCCAATAACAAGTACATTCATTGATTCATTTTTTCCAGCTTTTGGATGAGCACAAACTCCTAAATGAGTAATCATTTCTTGATATGAATGTTCATCACGTTCTGTAACTTGAATAACATTATCTAAAACAAGAACATTCCCGTAAGTACTAGACTTAAAAACAAGAACATCTTGATATTTAGAACGTCCAGTAAAAAGAACTTCATCAACTTTAAGAGTCATGGCTTGTCCAGGCCACATAGTATCACTAATCTCCCGGAACCAGCCGTCTAGATTTGTTAGTGATTATTCAGTAAAATTGTTAATTACCCCCCAAAAAGGGAAATAAAATCTCTTACTCACCCTTAATCATTGGATGTTCACTCATTATTACGTCTCACTACTTATGTCTAGCTACTTATGTCCAGGATGTGCTCCCCCGGACTTATGAAAAATTTTCGCGTGCGCGTAGCAGTGTCCAGTCCTGAACCACCGCCGCCGCCAGCAGAGGCCGCGGAGCGTCATTCACTCTGGAGGCCGCTGCGGCTGCCTGCGACGCTATCGAGCGTAGATGCCGCTTTTCTTTTTCTGAGTACTCTGGAGGGCCATGCCATGGTCTCCGGCGGTCTACAGTATCTTCACAATCCGTACATTCTCCCCAATCAGCCACCTTTGGTCTCCGCCTACGTCTTGCGGGGCCGCTTCTCCTCGACATTCTTAAACTTCAATTCACACATTAACGCTATATGATCAGATGGATGATTTTGATCTGGGAATCCCACCAAGTCACGAACATAATCAGCTGGGATAGCACCCAACATACCTTGCACTTCCAAACTGAGTGAATTATACCATACATAATCAATCACCTCAGTGAACAGTGGTGTAAAATTAGTAAATGGTAATTCTTTACCAGCTGCTGCATAAGCTGATGCAATCAGGAAAGGATGACGGAAACCTTCAGCTGTGTAACGACCATAATCAACACCAGCAAAATCTGGATGAATATCACAACCTCCTGTTGAAAGAAGTTGATATACTGCAGAATGAATTTGTGAATTAAAATCACCACAAATAACAAATGGTATATTAAGACTATTAGCTCCTCTTCCACGTGAATTCTTTTTACACATATTTTGTAATTCTTCTAATAAAACAGCAACTTGAAGTGTTTTAACATCATTAAATGCTGGATCCCAATGAAGATGAGTATTAACAACAATTATACGTTTTTTAGTTTCAACATGTTCAAGAAGACAAAGTACTGCAATATTATCCTTATTAGTAAATCTATTAAAAACATCTTCAGTTTTTTTATATTTATCATTACCAAGAAGAACTGACAGATATTCAACAAACAGTTTTTCAACAAGTGAAAATTTTGAATGCTTATAAAATACAGCACAACCATCAACTTTTTTACTATCAGCACCACCACGACGAGCTCTACCTTTATTATGAAAAATTGCACGATATCCACGATCTTTCATACGATTAAACCAAACATCTTCAAATGTTGCTGTTTCAACTTCTTGAAGACAAACAATATCACAATCCAGTTTAGTAACTTCTTGTAATATTCTTTTCTTTCTATATTCCCAATCTAATGCCCACAGTGCAGTATATCCATATAATTTTGATGTTGCATAATGTTGACATAATGTATTATATGAAAGTACACTAAAACTACCTGTATCACCAATCATTTTAATACCTTTATCAGGTTCAAATTCGCCATCTTTATCAATTTTTAACCATGGTCTAATCAGATGCGTATCTTCCAAAATACTTACCTTTCTGTTATCACGTAAATACGAAATTAGTCCATTACAACCCTTTTCTGCCAACATCTTAGCCTGTCCAATTAACAATGGATTTCCCTCAATACCCAAAAATTCAAGCTCGCTTAAATTTCCAAACCACTCAGGAATCTCATGTAATCTATTGTCAAATAAATATAAATATTTGAGGCCGTATAACTGATTCATTTCTCTTGGAAACCCAACCAACTCATTATTTGACGCATCCAACACTTTAAGAAATCTTAATTTCCCAATTTCACTTGGGAGTTCTTTTAATTTATTATTATTAATATATAATTTTGTAAGAAATTGATATCCATTAAATAACCTTTTATTAAGACCTAATAAACCTTGACCTGATAAATCAAGTGACAGCCAATGTTGTTTTACTGGATCAGAATCAACATTTTTTACACGCTGATAAGCTTCCTGAGCAACCAATAATTGCTCATCATCAAGATCATCTTGAATAACACCAGGTCTCCATTGATCACCTGCTGGTCTTTTCTTATCATGTAATAACTCAGTAGTTGAATCAATTAACGAATGCTCATCACTTGCTCTACCGTTAAATTTAGCGTAAACATGCGGTTGTTGCTGTCTGTGCGATAAGCCATACAAAGCAACCTGCTGCTGCCAGCTCTCGCCACTCACAAGAGCCTCCCCAAGCTGGCTGCCTAAGCTCCCATCCACGTACTCCATGCCCGCCGTCGCCACACGCTCACCAGCTTTTTTGCGGTGTCCGGGGTGCGCTTAGCAACACGTGACGCGAGGCGAGGGCGCGGCGTCGCGAGGGCGCGGCCTCCAGCCCGGCTGGGGCTGCGCCCCAGACCCCCTGGCTAGGGGGTGCCCCCCTAGGACCCCCGGACGGGTTTTGCGAGGCCTGTGGAAGCCGGATTAGCGTTTGGAAAAGGTGTTGTTGGGGCTGAGGCAGCGAGGCGGTGCAGTGGCGGTGCAGTGGCGGTGCAGAGTTGGTAGCGGCTGTTGGTTTGCTTCAAAATGCGGACAATAGCTTGGTAAGCATAAAAGACCACCGGTACCAGCTCCCCCCGCGGGATCCATAAGGTACTCCCGCAAATATCATGCTCAGTATGTAATCCTCCTCTGCTATATTACTGCGCTATGGTAGCATCCCTCTATGCACAGTCCACTCTGCCACTCTTACACATTTCAGGTAATTTGTACTATTCGGTAAATACCATACTTTACATCATATACCTTTTATTACCTCAAACAGTCTTTAAGCTCTGAATTTCTCTTTTGCTGTACACAAGATGCGCGGGCAAGGAATTTGCAACATTCAATCGCAGAAATCTCATTAAAATCACATACAGTTTCATTTAGCTGGGAATTCAGTGTCTTTGTGTTTGAATAAGCCACTATTCTGCGTATTTCTTCACTCACTGCAGCTGAAGCACATTGCTCTCGCTCTCGCTCTTCCCATTTACGACGCCAATATGCGCAGCCACTACGAGCACTAGTACAGCCACCACAGCGGGCGTGGTTTCGGTCGCTGCTGCAGTCCCCTCTCGACAGCGGTGCACTCTGCTCCAGTCCCCTCTCGACAGTGATGCGCGCTGCTCCAGTCCCCTCTCGACAGCGGTGCGCGCTGCTCCGGTTCTCTGCGGTCCTTTCAACGAAAAGTCTGGCCAAAGAACGGAAAGCGCTGGAAACAAGGTCCAGACACGAGTCAGACTCCTGATGCGAATGAGGAAAACCTTATGGTATGTCTGTGTTTGTGATGTTATTTGCACTTTATCACCGTAGTACCACTACGCCCAATGTAAAATCCGCCTGCGACTAGGTGACTACACTCTGCCACCATGCATGAACTCTTATTATGGAACAGCCTGCCGAGACATCATCAGAATTCTAAATATAGCTACAAACTCTAAAAGAGGATTTCTCCCAAAAATAGAAACAAAATAATGTTTTAATAAATCACCGGGATCGGATCTTACTCTGATACTGTCTCTAGCACCAGTTTCTGGAAATGTCTACTTATGATTTTTCTGAAACTCACTATTACGTATATTTCACTTTCCACTATTGAGTAGCAGACAATAACAGTAGCATACAGTCATCATACTCTATACAAATATATATATATATTGAAAAAAGAAAACTTACTAGATGATTTCACACCGTAGTATATGCTCGTAAAAAACCTATCATTCCCAAGCATAAAACCCCGTACGACAACGCCTCTGTACTCTCAGCGATGCCACTATTCTTCCCTAAATCACACGTACGCTCCCCCTGATACTGTGTCTTTATATGTTTCCAGTTTTTTGAATAAGTCTATGGTTCAAAATAGCACTATACAGAGAACTAGTTCTGCCCAGCTGTCTTGAAATATGGGCTTAGCTACTTGTCGTGATATAATGGTGGCTAAGCTGAGGATTTGTATGGACCCTTTACCAAGGGTTCTCTTTAAGTCGTCTCACAAAGTAGGGAATCTCCTTCATGAAGTAGAAGACGTGCGTAATGCGTGTTTTAGCGGTGGTAGTCACAAGACATTCAAAGATATTGAATCCATCTGGAATCATTTTAATTATTCTATATATGTTTATTTATAATAATATACTAAACTTTAACACTCTATAAACTAATTTCTACCTCCTTATAGTTATCGCCAACTATCCTGTCGTATGTTACACCCCCTTATTGCCATTACACTCCTCAATAATGCACCCCCTACCTGATTACTAGTACAATGCAAATTGGTTAGTAACTACTATTAAATATATGGCCAACTTGTGCATTAATTAATTAGGGTCGAACAGGTAATTTAGTATGTGACATGCGGGTCTTTGTGTGCAAGTGGCACAAAGATGCCATGCACCAATAACTATAAATAAGTAAGAGTGCTAAGTACCCTTAAATCTCTTGACGCGGGCATGATAAAAGTAGTAATTATGAATATTGATATTTTTGTTAAAATTATATTAATTGAGATAGCTATATCATAGTTTATTCTATATGTCATACTATAGATCACAGCCTTAGGTATGCACTCTTTGAGGCTCACAAATATAGTCTGAGCTACCGTTATTTAGCTACATGGGATGGAACGACCTCATAACGGTACCATTTAAAGGGTGCATGTAAGCGAAAAAGGTTTGTATATCATTAGAAGCATGACGTGCGCATCGCGGGCTAAACCACCACCACAGCAGGTTTCAACCACAGTATCGGTATGAAATGGACTGAGACACTGTTATTTACTGTAATATGGTTGATCTAGGTAACAGTAAGTATATATAAAGCGCGGTATCTTAGGAATTAAAACTTAATCAAACAATGAAGCTTAATGGTATAACAGTTACTGCTGGGATGTTCCTCGTGATGAGCGCCCTGGCAGTACCAATCAGATTTACTATACCGAAATCAACAAAAGGAGCATCAAAGGGTAGCTCCGGCACTAAAGGTAAGGGTGGTGGTTTGGTTAGTCTGGGGGGTTCGAGTAGTTCTTCCAGTGGTAGCACTGCTGGAGGTATAGCCGGGAATGCTGGCGCAGCAGGCAGTGTGATTCCCGTTGGAACTTCTTCTGGTAGTGGCTCGTCTAGCCCTTCTAACTCTGGATCATCAAGTGGCTCTTCCAGCTCTGGCTCTTCCAGCTCTGGCTCTTCCGGCAGTTCTAAGGGCAATAATAGCTCTGCAGCAAAATCTGGCTCTTCCGACAGTTCTAAAAATCAGAATAGCTCTGCAGCAAAGTCTGGCTCTTCCGACAGTTCTAAGGATCAGAATAGCTCTGCAGCAAAGTCTGGCTCTTCCGACAGTTCTAAGGACAAGGATAGCTCTGACGCAGCCAAGTCCAGCTCCTCCGACAGTTCTAAGGACAAAAACAGCTCTAAGGATCAGAATAACTCTGATGCAGCCAAGTCTGGTTCTACTGACAGTTCTAAGGACAAAAATAACTCTGACACCACGAAGGACAGCTCTAAGGATCAGAATAACACTGATGCAGCTAAGTCCAGCTCGTCCGACAGCTCTAAGGATCAGAATAACGCAGCCAAGTCTGGCTCTACTGAAAACTCAAGAGGTATCGGTAGCTCGTCCGATTCTACTACTGACTCTAATACTTCTGGCTCTAATACTGCTGGTTCTAATACTGCTGGTTCTAATACTGCTGGTTCTAATACTGCTGGTTCTAATACTGCTGGTTCTAATACTGCTGGTTCTAATACTGCTGGTTCTAATACTGCTGGTTCCAATACTTCTGGTTCCAATACTGCTGGTGCTGCTGGTGTTGGTGGTGCTGCTGGTGCCGCTGGTGCTGGTTCAGAAGGTTCAAGGGATATGAGTGGTAGCAATGGATTCAATAATAATCAAAATGTCGCCAACAATGACGTGAATTCTAACACTCAATTCTCAAACCAAGGCACAAACGGTCAAGGCACAACTAACAACCAGGATATGTATAACCAAGGTGCAGGCAACAACTACAACAACAATAACAACAACAACCAAGATATGTATAACAATCAAGGTACAAGCAACAACAACTACAATAACAACAACCAAGATATGTATAACCAAGGTACAGGCAATAACTACAACAACCAGGGTACAGGAAATAACTACAACAACAATAACAACAACAACCAAGATATGTATAACCAAGGTGCAGGCAACAACTACAACAACAATAACAACAACAACCAAGATATGTATAACCAAGGTGCAGGCAACAACTACAACAACAATAACAACAACAACCAAGATATGTATAACAATCAGGATGAGTATGGAAATGGTGGATACAATAATCAGGGAATGAATAATGAATATCTGTCAGGTGGTGGTAGCACTAAGAATATGATCACTGGTGCTATTACTGGTACTCTTGGTTCCTTGGCCATGAATGGTGGTCTTTCAACTATGTTCGGATCAGGCGGTGGATATGGTGCCGATAGTGATGGTACGGGAACTGGCACTAGCACTGGTAGTGGAACTGGTAGTGATGGATATGGTACTGAGGATGATGGATATGATAATGGTGATGGTACTAGTACTGGAACTGGTGCTGGAACTGGTACCGGAACTGGTGCTGGTACTGGTACTGGTGCTGGTACTGGAACTGGAACTGGTGCTGGTACTGGAACTGGTGCTGGTACTGGAACTGGTAGTGATGGATATGGTACTGAGGATGATGGATATGATAGTGGTGATGGTACTGGTGCTGGAACTGGAACTGGAACTGGTGCTGGAACTGGTGCTGGTACTGGTGCTGGTACTGGCGCTGGTACTGGCGCTACTAGTAAAGGATATGACCCCACTGGAACTGGTGCAGATTCTACTGTCAATGGATACGGTAATACTGGTTCTGGAACTGGCGCTGACTCTACTGTCAATGGCTATGGTAACACTGGCTATGGAACTGGTGCAAACTCTACTGTCAATGGCTATGGTAACACTGGTTCTGGAACTAGTGCAGACTCTACTGTCAATGGTTATGGTAACACTGGCTATGGGACTGGTGCAGACTCTACTGTCAATGGATACGGTAACAATGGTTATGGAACCGGTGCAGGTTCTACTGTCAATGGATACGGTAACACTGGCTCTGGGACTGGCACTGACTCTACTGTCAATGGATACGGTAACACTGGCTCTGGAACTGGCGCTGACTCTACTGTCAATGGTTATGGTAACAATGGTTATGGAGCTGGTACTGGTAACTCGGCCGGAACAGGAAGCTCCGCTAGCGGCAACTTGGGTAGAGGCTCAGGCTCGTCTTCAAAAATGTACACCAGTAACAGTTATTCTGCTGGATCTGGTTTGATTTAAATACAACTTAGAATAATTAGAATACATACCCTAGATTTTTTGATTTATACGCCGTATACTTTTAAACTAAATTACAATCTGTCTTATTACAGTTTATCTAACAATATATACAAGTCTTTTAAACTATTGGCTGGTTTCTCACTAATTGGTAGAGCGCAAATACTGTTCCTGCTGTTACACCTTCCATACGTCTAGCCTGGCCAATTGTCTCTGGCTGTACTCGGTTAAGGACCTCAGTGGCCTGAAATCCCAATCCCAAGCCACTGTAATCAAACCCAACGGGTAATTTCATCCCTTCATCAGCTCTAAAAGCTTTCAAGAATGGATCACTTCGTATCGTACTGTACTTTCCAGCAATAGTTACTCTATCAAGAACTCTTTGGCAACTTCCATGATCAATTCCGAGGATTTCGAACAATTTCTCTGATGTTACATCCCGCGAAAGAAGTAATTTATACGCATTTATTCCTTGATTACCCAATTTTGCCCGTGGAAAATGATGTAGCCATGTACTAGCTGGTAATTTTGAAGATTTAAGAATACTAGAAAGTCTTTCAGCTTCTTTTTCATCATTTTTAAGTCTTAAATAACGATCCTCCGAGCAAAATCCGCCATTATATGCTAATTCTGTTAATCTTTGATCTGCATTGTCTGATCTAATTGAAAGTCTAAATTCTGAACGCGATGTAAACATTCTGTAAGGCTCACTAACACCTTTAGTGATTAAATCATCAATCAACACTCCCACAAAGGCCTGATCACGACCAATCACAAACAGAGGTTTATTTTGACTCTTTAATCCAGCATTTAATCCCGCAATAACTCCCTGCGAAGCTGCTTCTTCATAACCAGTAGTACCATTAATTTGACCAGCAAGAAATAAACCTTCTATTCTCTTTGTCTCAAGAGTACTTCTCAATTGAGTAGGTTCAACATAATCATACTCAACACCATAAGCTGGTTGTAAAATTTTAACATTTTCAAGTCCTGGTATCTTTCTCATCATTTGATCTTGAACTTCTTCTGGCATTGTATTTGAAATCCCATTAGGATAAACAACCTTCCATTGTAAATCTTCAGGTTCTAACCATACAACATGTGAATCTTTATCAGGAAATTTTTGAAGTTTTGCCTCAAATGATGGACAATATCTTGGCCCTTTAATATCTTCACGTAAATGAACTGATCTATGTAAATTTTTTCGAACTAATTCATGTATACTTTCATTAGTACGAGTCTGATAACAAACAACCTGTTTATCTCCAATAGGTAAAAAATTACTCATATAACTCATTGGACGCGCAATCTTATCAGGATATTGAATATCTAATCCTTTATAATTAATACTTGATCCTTCTAATCTAGGAGGTGTACCAGTCTTAAGTCTACCTAACTTAAACCCAAAATCATTTAATGTCTTACTAATTCCATATGTTGCCAGTTCACCAATTCTTCCAGCTGGAATCCTTTTCATTCCAATATGAATTTCACCTCTTAAAAATGTACCAGTTGTTATAACTATTCCATCACTTTTAATTATTTGCCCATTTTCTAATACAACACCAGCTGTCTTATTACCATTAACTATAATATCTTCAACTGAACCTTCAAGAATTTTTAAATTTGGATAATCTTTTAAAATTTCTTGCATTCCCTTTTTATATAAACCTCTATCTATTTGAGCTCTAGGACCCCATACTGCAGCACCACGACTTGAATTAAGCATTTTAAAATGAATTCCAGCAAAATCTGTAACTCGTGCTGCTACACCTCCTAAAGCATCAACTTCACGTAATAAAGTACCCTTTCCAACACCCCCCATTGCAGGATTACAAGAACAAGTTCCAAGTTGATCAAACTTTGGTGTAACTAGTATAGTGGCGGCACCAGTTCTCGCAGCAGCGGTCGCGGCTTCACAACCAGCATGTCCACCACCAACAACAACAACAGAAGTAGCAGCTGCCTCCTGAAATCGCTGACCAACTGCAGCCACCAGAATGTGTCGTCTAAAACTGAGCATCGCCTAACCCACTCACTCACTACTCCATCGCACAATCGAGAATTTTTTTTTCACTTACGGGGGTGCAGCACCCCCATACAACGGCTCCCGCGCAGACCGAAGGCTACCAGTGGACCCCATGTCTCCTGCCAGCACCAAGGCGTGTCTAGTAATTATCACTATATACGCTCGTTGCTGTATATTAGATGCTCTATTTGCTGCTGCCAAGTATATACTAGGATCCCAGGCGCGTAGAGTGCCTCAGTATTGGTCGCGACCAAAATGTACCGGTCCTGAGAGACTACCGGCCATATACAGTACACGCACACAGTGTATACTACGTAATATAAAGAGATATCGTGATTTTTATCCTATCTAGTATTGAAATATTGTTCTATGGCTTTTAAGCAGTATTTTTGATAACATAAAGTGATGTTATGGTACAATTAGAGTCGTAGTACAAGCATTCTATGATATACCTCGTTAGTTCATATTTCGCCGTATAATTATGCAGTAAATCACAAAATATGATTATAAAAACGTATAGAAAGTAGTAAAGAATACACTATTGTCTCTTTTAGATACATTCAATATAATTTACAGCCGTGGTGCCTGCCCTGTTAGATGCAGACGCGTACCAGGCTACGCGTCGCAACCAGCACCGCAAATAGGTAGCAAAAACCGCGTATTTCAGGTGATTAAGCGAGAAAAAATAATTCAACAGAATAATAGAGCAGAATACCAACCTTTATGACAAGGAATATACTCTCTTCATGTGATTTTGGTGCTGGAAGACGCGACCTATCGGCAGTCTATGGGTATCTACGTGGAAATACACCAATATTGTCCAAATATCGTTAAAACTCACAGGGAACGCAGAACTGGACTACTTCCTTCAAGACAGTTTGCCGAACAGCTGAATCAGATCCGGGGGCCGCACTTGGATACCACTAGAGGTGGCGACCGCGCCACCTGCGCCACCTGCGCCACCTTTGTTATGAGCCACGACCAAACAAAAGCATCGCGTAAACAAGGCAGTGGGGTATGAGCCGGCTTAGCGATGATGGAACGGGCGGGCGGCTGCTGGTGCGATTAAGTGGATCGCGGCGTCGACTGCGTCGACTGCTGGGTGCGCGGAGTCCGTATGCGCGTCGACTGGTTGCTGCGAGTGTTATACCACAGAGGACGCGAGCGCGGCGCGAATCAGTATTCCATGAGTTGAGGATGTTGACGAGGGCTATGGGGCGCGAGGCAGCTACTGTTGCGAGTGCGAGTGGTCGTGAGGCTGAGATTACTAGGACTACAGATGCACATACGTCATTTTTAGAGGTTATGGAAGGCAGTGATGGAGATACAGAGATTGAGACTTCTCGAATCATTGATGAATCGAGGCGTGAAGCTCGGGCTTCAGGTGCTAGTGGTGGTGGTGCTAGAAGTAGTGGAAGTATAGGTGGAGGTTTTTATACTCTGTCAAGTGATGTTTCAACGGATTTTGGTGATCCATTTGTGGAACAGGAGTTGGAACGAATTGCTCGTGGGCTTGGAAATGAAGATCGAACAAGTGATAGGTTTCTGGCTGCTATGAGACTGTTTTTAGGTACTGGCAGGTCCAGTGATATGTTTAAACGGTCTTCTGAGCGATTAGGACCTGATAGGGATCTTCTGAGACTTTCAGGACAGAATGATGGAGATAATGTGACGCGGCTGTTTGTGATTGGTCTGCCAGTTACTAGGATAGATGTTCCAGATATGGCAACAAGGTCTAGTAGTAATATTCTGCCAATTTCAGTGGATGCAGCGACGGGTGCTGCGGTGCTAGAGGTGGTACTGCCACGGCTGCGGCCTCTAACTCCTGAGGCAGACCCGGTGACGCCAGAGAGCGTGCTAGGAGATTCTCCAGAAGACCCAGAGACACCAGGAGGTGTTATTGACGGAGATTTGGTGGGTTTGAATGTATCAAGAGCACCTGGTACTCCAGAGATACCAGTAGGTGTTATTGACGGAGATTTGGAGAGTTTGAATGTATCAAGAGCTCCTGGTACTCCAGAGACACCAGGAGTTGTGATTGACGGAGTAACAAAGGCTCCCGACACTCCGTCAGAATTATCAGAAGGCGGGAATGAGAATGTGCTGGCTAGTTTTGCGATCCAGGATGTGGGGGCTGAGGCAGATTACCAGACGGTAGCCGAGGCAGAGGAGGAGGCTCAAGCCATAGCGGAAGCCCAGGCGGAAATGTATGCCTTTGCTGGTGATGGCAATGAGGATATAGAAGGCGACGTTGTTGATTCAGACAGCGAGGACTACGAGGATGCTGTGGCTGATGTGACTGCTGAGATAGTGGGAGCGATGGAGCAACATGATTTAGCAGATGTGGAAATGGCAGCGATGGAGCAACATGATTTAGCAGATGTGGAAGTTGAAGCGATGGAGCAACATGATTCAGCAGATGTGGAAGTTGAAGCAAATATGGAGACAAGTATTGTGGTACCTGAGGAAGCAAGGACCGCGGCTATTGACGCATTTACAGGCTCTGATGTAGCAGATGCTACTGCTGGTCTGAGCCCTGATTTTTCTGGACTTATTATTCATGAAGAGCTCAGTGATTTTGATACATCATTTCCTGAGATGGAAGATACGGAAGAGTCTGATATTGGTAAAGCTTGGACAGAGCTGGTGCCGCCAGTCGCGGCTCAACAGCCAGCTACACGGCCAGAGGGTCTTCCTCCGCGGTTTGTGCGGAGCCTTACAGAATATTTAGGATCTCGAAGGGTACTGGAGGGCGTTCTACGCGTTCTATGTGATGTTTCTGATCGATTCTTAGAGAACCAAGCGGACGATTTAGTAGCATTCAGTGACCATGCCCACCGCCGGACGGTGACTGCCGCCGACGCCGCGTTGGTGGTACGACGTGCTTTAAAACGTCAGAATCGTGGTACAGATGATAAGGATGTATTTGCTCTTGCCGAAAGTGTATTTGGTCTGGATATATTGGGTGAGATTGAGGCAGACTTATGGTAGTATTTCTATATATTACTTTATCATATAATAAACTCAACATATAAATATTCCGAGACTAAAATATGACTACATGGGATTATCTCGACTGATGCCTCGATGACTCTACATAACTTATTTATACATGAATTAACGTCTACCCTTCTTCTTTGTAGTAGTAAACCACTCGTCCTCACTATCATTGTCAGGATCCGCAGCAAGTGCATCATCCCAGTTAGTAACAAATTTTTCCACAGCTAAACGACGCTTGATAAATTCATCCGCAAACCGACGTCCATTTATTGTCTTGGAAGAGAAGTAAATAGTATCACTGATTAAATCACGCGATGTACGGTTATTTGGGAATTGAAATAACATGCGGAGGAGTTCTTCTCTATTAACACCTTTGTTAAGATCTTTAAGTTCAGATCTACACCAGGCTAAGAACTCTCTGCGAGGTTTGTTAGAAATTGTTGAAGAAACTGGTGAAGCAGTAGCAACAGGGTTTGGTGCAATGTTCACCACTGGGATGGTAATTGAGTTTGGAGCTCTTTGGGCCTGTTTCTTTGGCTGTTTAGATGTTTTCTTAGACACAACAGACCAGTCAAGATTAGCTGGGGCTGACGAGGTAGAAGCAGAGGTAGCAGCAGCTTGGGATGATGACTTAGCCGAGGTCGTGGAATGCAAGTGAGAGGCCGCGGAGTGTGCATTAGCTGTTGCGTGTGTAGCGCTGATATTTGAGGCAGCAGTAGATGCAGCAGCAGCAGCAGCAGCTGCCTTTTTCTCTGCTTCTTCACGCTGAATATCTAATAGGGTCTTTGTAGGAGCTGCTGAGCTGGTAGTTGTTGAACCCCAACCTACAGATCCAGGAAGTTTCTTTTCTTTTGATGCTTGTTCTAAAGCAGCTTCTTCTTGAAATAAAAGATTTCTTTGTTGAATTTTCTTTTGTTCTAAAGCTTTTAATTCTTTTGCTTTTTCAGCAGCTTCAAGTTTTTGAATTTCCTTAAGAGTAATTGGTGGTGCAGGCTTAGATGTTTGAGCCCAAGGAGCAGGAGAAGCTGGTTCACTAGCTGGTGCAATAGCAGATGGAACAGATACAGTAGTAGTTGAAACAGATTCTGAAGACTCAACTGGTGGTTGAATAGAAATTTCAGTTGATTCAATAACTTCTTCTATTTTGGTAGACTCAACAGATACATTAACAAATGTTTCACTCTCTTGACTTGTGATAATAGGTACTTTATCATTAATCAAATGTTTACTTGGTGACTGTTTAGGAACTGTTTCAGCTATTTTTGGTGATTCTATAGCTACCACTGGTTCAGACTTTGAAACAGATATTTCAGATACAGCCTGAGTTATCAGCTCAATTGGTCTCTCATCAAATACTGGCTCTTCTTTAAGCACACTTCCTAATAATGAACTTAATTGATCTTGGTCAACTGGTTTTGTCTCTTCTTGATTAAAATTTGTTAAAAATTCATTATTATTAGTTCTAGGAGACGACCATGAATTCCATCCGCTAGCTGTATTGTTATTATTAAGTAATCCATTATTATTAAGTAATCCACTGTTGCTAGCTAATCCGTTATTACTAACCAATCCGTTATTGCCAACCAATCCGTTGTTACTAACCAATCCGTTATTGCCAACCAATCCATTACTACCGGCCAATCCATTATTGCTAACCAACCCGTTATTACTGGCTAATCCATTACTGTTAGCTCCTCCAAAAAATTGCAGATTACCTCCAAAAAATTGAGATCCTCCAGGAACACCCCCAACACCCCCTATACGGTTAACTAAGAAAGGTGTTGATGGATTTTGCACGCTATTAATGAACCAACTAAGTGGATAAAATCTTGATTCTTCTAATCTTCTAATATTTAAATCTAAAGTTAAATATCCTTGAATATACCAATTATTCATCATTACACCAGTAAAAGGTCCTTGTTCATGATTTGAAGGATCTAAATAAAACCACATTTGATTTTCTGGTGTAACAACAGGTGCTTGTTGAATCTCTTGAACTGGTGGATTAATAACTTGAGGTTTTAATGAAGTTTCAAGTAAAATTTCTGGAGAATTTCTCTTATATATTGAATCTTCTAATCCATTATTTTGAAGTTGACCATTCTCATTCAATTCTTTATAGATTTGTATCATTTTTTCCATAGAGTATCTCTGAGAGCCATCATTTGGTTTAACGGCTCGACTAGTCGCTAAAGGACTAGAAACAGTGTCGTTGACATGTCCTAGACTCATGGTAGATGGTGGACCGTCCTGGAAAACGTTGAAAAATTTTAAGACGCGCGACCGGGTAAGCGCATCAGATAAAAAAGGAGAAAGAAGATGTAGGGTGGCGAGCATGGCAGATACCGGTAGTGTTCCTAGTATTCGGACCCGGTTTGGGGTTCTCGCACAAGTAAGTAATTAATATTTTAAATTTGATATAGATGAGCACTGATGAATTTAAATGAAAAAAAATGGATCATTTTTGAGAGTTTTATAGAGTTATAGAAGCTGTGATGATGAGGCCACGGCATCACCAGGAAAAAACGGTCAAAACGGTCAAAAATTGGGAATTTTTATACTTCTAATAGTATAAGATTACTAATATCATTATAATGTGTTGATTTTAGTTTATTTTATCAATTAATGATTCTGATAGAGGCTACTAGACTGTGGTCGCAAGACTCAGTTGGACCTGTTTTAAATATCCCTAAAGTAAGAATGTTGACCTATGCAACCACCCTCAAATTTCTGCATATGTATACATTTGATGAATTGTGCCAAGCAATACCATTTTTGCTATCATTGGGTTAGAGATAGAATCGTACTAACATAACAGACTGTACAATTTTACTGGTTTATAGGTAAGTGTTAAAAAGCTGATAACAGCGTTAGTGCTACTATTATAAAGAATACTTTATTATTATTATTATATTTTTTTTTGTGGATTTTTTGAAGTGCTTTTTACCAGAAAGGCTAGGATGATGCAACGACGACCACGGCATCTCGCACCTCAGAAAGTCTTGTTTTTCGTTTCACCAACATTCCTAAGATTTTCATGAAAATAGTAATGATTGATAATTTAAGATTTTTGATCTTGGTATGATGATCCAGTCCTTGATACTAACCTACAGGCCACACCCTCACCCTTACATCCTCCCTTTTCTATCTCTTTTTCTTCTTTTCCAATAGTTTCGTCCATCGTGCGTTTTATCGCTTGATCTATCTTGGAGCTCTTGAGTCATTTGGCATAATCCTTTATGAAACTTATAAAGCTCGCACTCCAACGTTACCAACATTATTAGCTGATGACAATTTTCAATATGCTTTGGATGCTGGATTATGGTTATTAGCACCAGAACATTTTCTTGGACTTATTCCATTTACAGTGTTTTCTTTATTCCACTTTTTAGGTTATGTTAAGAATGCATTGTTACCAATTGTTGGAACATCCACAACTTCTCGTGCAACCTCTATTATTGGCTCATTTATCGGAGCTTACAATGATTTATCTTTAGATTTGGTTGCTCGTACTGAATGCTTACATGAAATAATTTTATTATTTAATGCTATTTTATTTCGTCGTCGTTCATGGTTGGTATTAATAGTATACTCATTCTTTTTAAAGCTTCGGGCTGAAAAATCTGTTTATACTAATAATATCATTAAAGCAGCAGAAGTTAGTATTGACGGTCTTGCTGCTGATCCAAGAGTGCCTCCTCAGTTAAGACTTTTCTGGGCAAAACTGAAGGAAGTCATTCGTGGAGTAGGAAGGGTCCCTATTGCAAAGAAGGCTGCTTAAACAATTGATCATAAGCGCAAGCACGAGCGAAGCAAGTGCAAGTGTTAAAATCATTTCGACGAATGACATATTTCGTATCAGCCAATTCTTAAGCACCATTAGCCATGCCAAGGCATGGCATTGCTGATGCTACCAAGGCCCTTGCCTACTTGTGTATCTTATCTGAATCCATAGCTATGAACCTTTGTAGATATGCTTATCGCAATCACCAATGATAATATAGATCCCACTAGTAAGTAATAGCCTCTTCCTATTGTCACACTGGCTACTTGGAGGTTATCTTGAAGAACATGCCCAACTTTCCAAATGTATCCAGACAATAGGGCCAACGCTGTAATGTGAATAAATAGTGTGATACCTAAAGAAATTAACAAAATTTCTCGTTGACGGACCAGCAAGCAACACATTGTGCCAACAGAAGCACACAATGACATTGCCGTAACTAACAAGCATGCTTTACTGACTCGTGCTATCGTTCTTGCAGCTCCCACAAATGAACCAGATAGGCTTGAAACCGCTAGCTTATATCCCAAAACTAACGCACTGCTGGTAGGTCTCGATTCTTGTGGATCTACTGCTAACCGTGCGCCCACATCATGAACCAATGCAGTTAAAACGTCTAAGCCACTATACCAACATACACTGCCCTCGTCATTCACTCTGCAGCTCCCAGTAAGTCCAAGTAGAAACGTATTACCATCTAAGAAAGCCCTCTCAGGGCTTACTGATAATATCTTGTTATCTTCTAGTGCCAAGGCGTTTGCTAATCCATGTAAGTCCTCTGTATCAACTACTCCAGAGCTATTAAACCCTCTTTCATTTACTACTCCCTGATACTCTTTTGCAAAAAATCCCAACATACTTGCTACCCCACGCGCATTTTCCAGGACACTTATACCCTGTGGACTCTTCCCATCAATACGCACTCGAAGTTGATACACAAGCCGTCCGTTTGGCACAAGAACCAACCCTGTCATCATACATGACACCACCAGGGTAAAAATAAACAAACACCTAACAAAGCTGAACGGTCTCACATCATTCACATCGTTCAATTTCATACTTTCACCCTCCATTGCTTATGCTGTTTGTTTATTTCCATCATTTGTGTACGCATTGTATGCCCTGCCGTTTGCGGCTGCCATTTACCGTTCATAGCCATACTGCTGCACAGTGAAATAATTCTGTTCAATATCTTTAGGCGTAGACTGGTTAGATCCCTGTTTAATTGTACCATTCTTACGGAGTCCGAAACCAGAGTTAGCGAGATCATTGGAGAGGATCTGATTGTAATTCACATCAGCATAATTATCATTCTCGCTCACTAAACTAATCAAATCAGAACGAGGCCGCATACCGCTTCCGCCAGCATCTCCGTTATTAGGGGATTGAACTTGGAGTGTTGTAGCAGGAGTGTTGAACCTTGTAGGGGTATCAAACCGGCTCAGCCCCCCAAACCTAACTGTCTTTGCACCAAACGATGTAACAGCAGTATTGGATCGTGTGACATAAGTGACATCGTTTCGAAGCTCATCTTCAAATTGTGGTTGATATTCTGTACGTCCTGTAAGAGCAGAAATACTTTGAAGTGATTTACGATGATTGGTACGGTAGAGTTTATCGTTACCATCTAACTCTACCTCTGCAACAGTACACCAAGAAGCTCCACCCCAGAAACAGAAATTGAAAAAGGAAACTGACATAAGAGTCCATAAAATTGTAAAATACATTCTACTAAGATGAAGAGCAATACCATAATCACCTAATTCCATCTTAATACGTTGTTTAAGTGAAACACTAGTAATTGACATACTAATAGCAGCTACTGATACTGCTAAAAATGCACCAAGAGACAGTGCAGCTCCAATATGTTCTAGTGTCTTAGCTAGTGGATTTCTCGTTGACAGTCTTCTAACAATAGGAATACGTGCTACTGCCATCATAATTACTACTGTCAGTAAAACACAACAAACAACAAGACATTGTGGATACATTTCTGTAACTTTAAGAACACCTTTCATAAATGTTGAATAACTTGAATCAGAAGAATAATCTCCACTATATGCATATTCTAATACAATTGTTAAACCAATTTGTCCTAAAAGAGCTCTATAATTTAAACAATAATTAGGTGGTTCACTGCAATTAAGTAATTTTAAATCAGATCTAAAATCTTTACCTGATTGAAGATTAGAATTAGATAAATTATCACTATCAAATGTACCATAACAATAACCATCAAAACCAGATACTAAAAATTGAGGTTTTGATTTAAATTCACCTGATGTATAATCAACTAAAACTTGAATTTCCAGAGTACTAAATCCTGGACTATATGGATCATTTGAAGAACTATATGAATAAGCATTATTCTCTAATGCCTTATATAAACCCCTAGCCACATCTAAATGAGAAAATTCAAGCCGATGAAGATATATATGTAAAGGCGAGCCTTTTGGACCACCAAGGAGCAAAATCCCAAAAGCAACAATCAGCGCAAACGCCACGAGCCGTCCCACGAGGAACACCTTCGCCAGGTACGCCGCCATCGCCGCGCTCCCCTGGGGGTCTGCGCCGCCCTTAACTATCAGCGCCGGGTAGCACTGTGTTCCCGGGTAACGTGGCGTCTAAAAAAACCGGCGGTTGAAGGGTGGCATAGTGTACGGAGAGATCTAGATAGGTATGAGTGATTGGCGTAATGATTTAGTTATTCCTGAGAAGGATAGTCGTCCACAGACGGAAGATGTTTTAAGTACTAAAGGTCATTTATTTGAAGATTTTTACCTTAAGAGAGAATTATTAATGGGTATTTTTGAAGCTGGATTTGAACGACCATCTCCAATTCAGGAGGAATCAATTCCAGTGGCAATTGCTGGTCGTGATATTTTAGCAAGAGCTAAAAATGGTACTGGTAAAACTGCTGCTTTTATAATTCCAACTTTACAAAAAATAAAACCAAAAGTTAATAAAATTCAAGCTTTAATTTTAGTACCTACCAGAGAGTTGGCTCTTCAAACTTCTCAAGTTTGTAAAACATTAGGTAAACATTTAGGTATTCAAGTTATGGTTACAACCGGTGGTACAAGTTTAAGAGATGATATTGTTAGATTAAAAGAGCCTGTTCATATATTAGTTGGAACTTTAGGTCGTGTATTAGATTTAGCAAGTCGTAAAGTTGCTGATTTATCAGAATGTGGATTATTTATTATGGATGAAGCTGATAAATTACTTAGTAAAGAATTTGTTAGTATTATTGAACAAATTTTAATGTTTTGTCCAAAAGACCGTCAACTGTTATTATTTTCTGCTACTTTTCCATTGGCAATTAAATCATTTATGGATAAACATTTAACAAAACCATATGAAATTAATTTAATGGATGAATTAACTTTAAAAGGTATTACACAATATTATGCATTTGTTGAAGAAAAACAAAAATTACATTGTTTAAATACACTTTTTTCAAAACTTCAAATTAATCAATCAATTATTTTTTGTAATTCATCAAGTCGTGTTGAATTATTAGCTAAAAAAATTACTGAATTAGGATATTCTTGTTTTTATTCTCATGCTAGAATGCCTCAAAGTGAAAGAAATAAAGTTTTTCATGATTTTAGACTGGGTAAAGTTAGAAATTTAGTTTGTTCAGATTTATTAACAAGAGGTATTGATATTCAAGCAGTTAATGTTGTTATTAATTTTGATTTCCCAAAAACTGCTGAAACTTATCTTCATAGAATTGGTAGATCTGGTAGATTTGGTCATCTTGGTTTAGCCGTTAATTTAATTAACTGGCAAGATAGATTTAATTTATACAAGATTGAACAAGAATTAAATACTGAGATTCAGCCGATCCCAGCAACAATCGACAAGTCTTTATATGTCGCTGAAAATAATGATACAGTTCCGCGCCCATTCGCATTGGAACAGCTACCAAATGCAAACCAAAAGTACCACAGAACATGAACTGCGCAACACGCAACAACACTGTGTAAGGTACAAAAACAGCCCCATCCCATTGTATATGGTGGATTAGTAATAAACGATACCACCACGCCCAGTAGCCGCGCCGCCGCCAGCAAGCCCAGTAGCCGCGCCGCCGCCAGCAAGCCCAGTAGCCGCGCCGCCGCACCGCCAGCACCGCGCTCGCAACCGCGCCAACAGAGGCCGCGGCCTCGCGGCTTCATGTCACGTGACGCGTCACGGGGCGGGTATAAAGGGCGAAAAGTTGCATCTGGAGTGGACGATGGTTCTCGCAGATCTTGGGCGGCGGCTTAACGGCGCCATGGCGGAGATGTCGCGTCTGGAGGTTGTTGACGCGGATGCCGTTGGCGCTGTATTGAAGGAGGTGTGCAATGCTTTACTTGAGGCTGACGTTAATTTCCGTTTGGTGGCGAAGATGAGGGACCGTATTCGGGGCCAGGTCGAGGAGGCGAACACTACCCAGGCTAATAAGAAGCGGATTTTACAGAAAGCGGTTTTTGACGAATTAGTAGGGCTTGTTGAGGGTGACGGAGTTAGCGCTTTTAAGCCAAAGAAGAATATGTGTAATGTGATTATGCTTGTTGGTTTACAGGGAGCTGGTAAGACTACGACTGCCACTAAACTTGCTAGTTACTATCAAAAGAGGGGATTTAAAGTGGGTATGGTTTGTGCTGATACATTTAGAGCTGGTGCTTTTGACCAGTTGAAGCAGAATGCTAGTAAGGCTAGAATACCATTTTATGGGCTGTACACTGAGACTGATCCAGCTAAAGTGGCAAAAGCAGGAGTTGATAAATTTCGTAAAGAGAAATTTGAAATTATTATTGTTGACACCTCGGGACGTCATCAACAAGAAGAGGCTTTATTTGACGAAATGAAAGATATTTCAATAGCTGTTAAACCACAACAAACAATGATGGTTCTTGACGGGTCAATTGGACAGGCTGCAGAGGCGCAAGCCAAAGCTTTTAAAGAAGCGGCAGATTTTGGGTCGATTATTATTACAAAGATGGACGGTGACGCTAGGGGAGGAGGAGCTTTGCTGGCGGTTGCGGCGACTAAGACTCCCGTTGCGTTTATTGGTACTGGTGAGCATGTAGCTGATTTAGAGGCGTTTGTTCCACGTCTGTTTGTTTCGCAGTTACTTGGAATTGGCGATGTTCAGGGGCTTATGGAGCATGTTAAGTCTTTAAATTTAGACCAGAAAGATACAATCAAGAATTTCCAAGAGGGTAAATTTACGCTTCGTGATTTTCAAACACAAATGAATAATATGCTTAAGATGGGACCATTACTGAAGATTGCACTGATGATTCCTGGAATGTCAGGTATGATGAACGGGGTAAGCGAAGAAGAGGCGTCGTACCGTCTTAAGCGGATGATTTTTATTATGGATCTGATGACGAAGGCTGAGCTAGACAGCGACGGTACAGTTTTCATTGACGAGCCATCTAGAATTATACGAGTGGCCCGTGGATCTGGTACATCTGTAACAGACGTCGAGACTGTTTTAATGCAGCAAAAGATGATGGCGCGTATTGCTAAGGGTTCTAAGAGCATGATGGATATGCAAAAGGGTGGTGCTCCGGGCCGTGGCGGTGCGATGAACCCTGCTAACATTGGCAGAGCTATGCAGGATCCGGGCATGATGCAAAATGTTATGAAGATGATGGGCGGTGGAGCTGGCGGAGGGGGAATGCCGGGAATGGGTGATTTGATGAAGATGATGGGCGGCGGTGGTCGTGGCGGGATGCCGGACATGTCGCAAATGATGGGCGGTGGTGGAATGCCAGATATGGCTCAAATGCAACGTATGATGCGCCAAAATCCACAAATGATGGAAAACATGCGTAAACAATTTGGATTCTAGGGAGTATAGTGTATAACAAACAAAACTCAAACAAAACTTAACCAAAACACAGCTATGTTGATAATGTAGACGTCGCGACAGCAGGCCTCGTAACACGGGGCCAGAAAGCCTACTAAAGCAGCCTTATCCTCTAGGCCGTAAAAGTTTGAAATGGCCATTCTTGAAGCTCAAAGCTCTTGAAGCTCAAAGCTCTTGAAGCTCAAAGCTCTTTCAACGCTCTCCACATACTGGATGAGGCAGCCCCGCATGCGCGGGCCGTGCGTGTTTCTCAATGGTACGCCGGTAATACTGCCTCCCGGTGGCCGTATACGTTGTCGAGCGACACTGTGACACAGCCATGCCTGAGCGTTTATTTATAGCTTTGGTATATCCATTTTTGTGCGTATGTATACTAAGCGAATATCCACCATGCAGGACCCTGAATTATGCATAAAGGGCCCACATATATAGGACATACAAATAATAAATAAACAATAAAGTTACCATTAATTTTTAGCTCTATTTCATACATGTTCGGTGACAGGCAGCTCGAGCCACGAGGAGCTGCATCTTCAGCCCAAGGAATAGGTGAGCTGATGGCAAATCTCGGATATGCTACTAGAGATGGGTGTGTATAATATGGTGAGAAGATCAGGAGTAGATACAAATACGGTACGTGCGGCAGACTTTGATATTCCTGCTGATCCTGGTTGGGACGCAAATGATTCAAGAGAAACTCTATTTCAATGGATTAAAGCTAGAAATAGCGATTATCGTAAAATTGGGTACATAATACTGAGTGCGGTCTGTATGCTACCGTTGGTGATATTTTTTGAAATTTATTTATAGAGATATAGCTGCAATAGACGTTTTATTAGGATACTGTAGATACTCTGCAGCATCGCAGACTAGGAGAGGCCCAATATGGGCATTAATGTTCCACTAGAATCGAGAAAAAGTACTGTACAAACTACTGGGACAACCTTTGAGAGCAGAGGAGTGATGAGTCTCACTCTCAAGTCAGTCAGGCATGGTGCGGCGCTCGCCTACAGGCACCACCACGGTTGTGCACACAGCGTCAGATTGCGCCGAGCGAGTCGCCAGTACAGGCACACACAGACGCCCATCGTACTCATAACTGGAGTGTTTAGTCAGAGATACTGGCTGTGATGAGTTTTGCGGGACTTATGCGTCTGTAGGGACGCTGTGTGAAGTGGGACGCTGTGTGAAGTGGGACGCTGTGCGAAGTGGGACGCTGTGTGAAGTGGGACGCCGTGTGAAGTGGGACGCCGCGGCCTCCGGAGTGGCGGCGCGGCCGGGCTTTGTGTGCCGTAAATTCACAGGGAGTCTTTAGAGAGTGAAGAGATGTTTACAAGGGATTGTGTTTCATGCTTTTCAAATGTGTTTAGAGACTGAATGGTGCAGGGTGGGCCAACATGGTGCAGCAATATCACAGCGCGGCCTCTGGGGGCCTCCAACGGAGAGTATTACATGCCATCAACATACCCGATGCGACGCGTAACAGTGATTTATTTGGCCACCTAGCCGTGCCTCAAGTAGTGGACATACCGGATATTCTGATGGGACGGGCAGTTTCAGGGTACTTTGGGACTGTTTCCGTGTGCGTACCAGTGGTAACATGCAGGACCCATTACCTAGGAGGGTCGTATAAAAGAGCATCAGTATCACGAAAGAGGAGATAAAATTGACAAAATTGATAAAATATGACAACAAGGTCAATGATAATAATATTTGGCTGGCTATTGAGCTTTGCATTAAGTGTTCCAGTGGCTATTGGTGGAACATCTATAGATTTTCATATGTATCAGAGAAGTGCAAAAGATGGGGGGCTTCGACGTTGTGAAAGTCCTAGTAAAATTAGTGGAACAGGAGGAGTTGTTGATTGGACAGTTGGAATAACAAATTTAGGAGTTGTTGGAAAACAATTTTCTGCTGGTCTTGATTATGGCAGTGCAGATACTTGGATTAATGCAACTTTAGGAGGTAATTCAACAATTGGTAGAGTTAAAAATTTTCAAGAAACTTCAATTCTTGGAGGTGGTGAAATCCTGGGAATTTGGATGACAGAAAAACTTCAAGTTGGTAGTAAAACAATTAGTGCTAGACCTCTTGGAGTTGTTAGTAATTCTAAAGGTGTACCAGCAAGTCTTGGATTAGGAGTTGGAAGTTCACAAAATACTAATGTTTTAAGTGCTATTGGTTCACCAGGATATGCTATAACTATGGATATTGGAAAACAAAGTGGTGAAATAATTTTTGGATCACCAGATAGTAGTAAATATAAAGGTTCATTTGGGGCGGCAGGACGTTTAGGAAGTGATGGTATTGCGACTATTTCAGTTAATGCAATTACTATGGAACTGAATAAAATTATAAATTCTGTAACAGCAAAAATTAATAGAGGATTACTGTATTCATATATGCCACTGGCATCAATTGAAGCTATAGTTAAAGCTGCAGGTTTATCAGTTCAAAAGAAATCTAATGGTGTATACAGTTTTAACTGTGAAAATAGTAAAGAAATATCACAAAAAACATTTGGAATTAATATTAATGGTGACTCAGTTATACTGGCACCATTTTCAGCATTTATTGGTCTTATAGATGGTACTTCAGAGTGTGCATTAACAGTGGTGGATGGCACAGAATATGTGCTTGGTAATAATTTTATGCAGTACGTCTACCAATATAATGGTGTCCTGGGTCTCGTATATTTGGCTGAAACTAGTGCCAGCGGAACTACTGGTGTATCAGTATACAGTGGCGCCTCAGTTTCAGCTTCCCACAGTGCCTCGGCCTCCGGTAGTGCCTCAGCGTCTTCTGGCTTGCACACCAGCATACACGCTGCTGTAACTGCCAAGGAAGCCGCGGTCTCTAATGTTGAGACTGCTGCCCACAGAACCGCTTATGCGTCTGCGAGCGCTGCCCACAGCTCGATTGCGGCAGTTGCGTCGACCTCCAAGGCATCTAGCGAGTCCGGCGCACCTAAGGAGACGTCAACAGCGGCAACAGCTATACGGTACGAGAACGGCACGGAGCCGGTGAAGAACGTCTCACTCAACAGTACAGTGTCTGCTGCAGGTTCTTCTTCAGTAGCGACCTCTGCGACAGCTCTTATCTCGAGTTCTGCAAGCAGTAACCAGACATTAGCCGCTGCGGCAACTACCGAGTCTGCTAGCTCAGACTCAGACACAAGTACGGAAGATAGTGACAATGACGGTGACTGGGACAGCGACTGGGACACAGACTCTGACACAGCTACCGATACTGGCTCAGAAACAGCCAGTACCACGGACTCTGATGCTGCATCTGCGACTACTACTTCAGGGTCCGGCTCAGATGCTACGTCTACTACAGAGTCTGACTCTTCAAGCGATATTTCAGCTAGTACCTCTGGTGGAGGATCTGCTACTGGCGTGGGATCAGAGCCAGCTAATACAGCAGCGATTAGTTCATTCATCGCTGATGGATCTAGCACTCTTACTTCAAATCTCACTTCCAATGCTTCTTCCCAGACGTTCACATTCAATGACTCTGAATACTCTTCAATAATGAGTGTCGTCAGTGACAGTGGCGCTGCAGCCATCTCAGGCACCTTCATAACAGCACTCATAGGAATGCTATACCTTTTATAGTGTAATATAGATTATAGATTAATACAGCTTGTAAGACTGAAAGTCTGAGCACACAGTCCGCTAAATCATGGATTATGTAGTCCTCTTCAAGGAGTTTTACAGGTAGTATTCACCAAAACCGCAGAACGTTCTTTTAGCGATCTTTTTAAGAGGTTCTGCCTATCATGAGCACCAACATTGCATACGGCCAGGACGCTGCTAGATTTGGAAACCGCGCACCACCCACGACATAACTGTCTACCAGCTGTTACAGGCCACTAGCGAGAATGCGGACAGATCGCTAATACCAGGTACCAGGCACCTGGACCGGCAAGTAATCAGGACTCTGGCACACACTGCAAGCCACACAATAGCGCAGTAATACAGCCCAAACAGCCAGCTGACGTAAGCTAAATACTTGGATAACACACATCTGCGCCCCGCAAAAGACGATACCGCAGAATCTACTGTGCTGCTGGCGCAGTGTCGCCGAGCATCTGGCGGTGGATGCCCCCGAGGCCGCAGCCGCGACCAGTAATCGCAGGACAGCAGCATATACTACACAAGAAAAAAAAAGTTACATTGCATTGGTAATACAGTGACATATTTAGAGTTTGTTCCAAAGCCATGTGCTTTCAAAATCCATTTTGGCGAGGCCTGCCGCGCTGCAGTCTCACTATGACAGCCTTGAAACAGCCTCACATGTCGTTAAAGCACCCAAAAAACACTCCAAAGCCCAGCGGGGGGTCCAAGGGGGTCTCACCCCCTTGCTAAGGGGTCTGGGGCATAGCCCCAGCCGGGCCGGAGGCCGCGCGTACGCGACCAACACCGAGTCTGAGTCCGCGTCTGCGCCGTCTACTGGTACTCTGCCGCATACTCGGAGAACCAGGGGTGGCTCAACGCGGTGCGCGCGCTGGCACGGTTCTCTGGTTTCATTTGGAGGAGCAGTAGGAGGAACTTCAAGCCCACAGCGTCTACCTGAGGCACGATAGCCCCGAGATCCTGAGCCACATACAAGTCAAAATTGTGGCGGTAGTTGGGCAACTGAGACACGCCTGGCCATGTGCGTTCTGTTGGAGTACCCATAACTTTGAAAATAGTGGTGAGCTGGTCGTCGTTAGATGAGCCGGGGAAAAGCGGTCTTCCGGTAAACATCTCAGCCATAATACAGCCAGCTGACCAAATGTCAATGCTCGTATTATAGTTTCTTGATCCCATTAATACGTCAGGCGCTCTGTACCATAAAGTAACAACCTCATTGGAAAATGTATTGACTGGTATACCGAATGCTCTAGCGAGACCAAAATCTCCAATTTTAAGCTCACCCTTTGAGTTAATTAATAAGTTTTGCGGCTTTAAGTCACGATGAAGCACTGAATTATCATGACAAAACATAATTCCCCTTAATAATTGAAACATATAGCTTTTAATTGACTTTGGGTCCAATGCCCCCCTGTTACCATAAGTGTCCATATGTTTCTTTAAATCGTGATCCATATGCTCAAATACAAGCGTTAGCTTGTTCTCAGTATGGATAACGTCATAAAGCGTCACGATATTCTCATGTTTGAGCTCTTTCATCAACGATATCTCTCTGATTGCCGTCGACGGAGTCCCCTCCTCAGAGTCCAAGTTGATCTCCTTCAAGGCGACCAACGTGCCCGTAAAGGTGTTGCGGCCCTTGTACACCGTCGCATACGTCCCCTCACCGAGCTTCTCTAGTTGCTGAAAATGAGATCCCTGGCCTGCCATTGCCGCCTCCACCTGGCCTCACTTTCCTGATACCTGGTACCGCGGGCCCGGGCCACTAACGCACCACGTGACTTTTCAGTATAGGCGGGGAGGGGACAGAGGGCGCGGGGCATGGATCTTGGGGCTGGCTGGCGGACCATGAGCGGCGCGAGTGCGCAGGGGGCCACTTTGGGGCATTTTGAGAAGGCTATGCGGACTTTTGCTTGGCACCCGGAGATAACTTCTACTACTATTCTCCGGGGGGAGATATATGGAGAGGAAGGTTGGCGAAAAAACTTGGAAAGTCAAGGAAGAAGTGGTTTTGAGGAGCTGGATGTTCAAGATATATCATTTAGGGCTTTTTCGGAGTCTGGGGGTTTAAATCTGGGCGATTTTGGGCTTTCTCTGCGTATTTCTGTGTATAATAAGATAGAGAGACGGTTAGTACCTAGAAACATGAATAAGGATGATGCTGTTGACCAGGTTTGTTTATTTGTTAGTTATAAAGCGGATGACAATGGTTCAGGGGATGAGCGTGGCTTATCTGGGGGAGAGTGCGTGGACTGCAGGGCCCTGGAGCGCGCCGTCTCTGGGCTCGTGTTATTTGTGGATATCGAGCAGAGTGACTGCCCTTACTACTTGCCATGCGTTCGGGGCGTCGCAATAATGTTTGACGAGCGAAAAGCCGAGGTTTCTGTGCACTACTTGCCGTTTTTGGGAGACGAGATCGGTGGACGCGACATCAGGATAGCCGGCCGGCTTGCGGACACTGCTGCGCGCCACAGTCGCGGAATTCTGGCTGGGTATGTAAAGCGGGTCCATCATGACAAGGTAGTGCCGCGCGCGGCGTTTCAGGATATGTATCGTGTGCTCAAAGACCGGTATGCTTCGTGGCTTATTGCTAATTGGCAGGAGAGTACTGATCCTCGTAAACATGTCTTTGAGGATTTAGCTATTGCTGCTTTTTTGATAGAATACTGGAAAAGATACTATAAGGATGAAAATCCTGTAAATTTTGTGGATTTAGGGTGTGGTAACGGTGTACTTGTTTGGGTGTTAACTAAGGAAGGCTTCAAAGGTCGCGGAATTGACGCAAGAGCTCGAAAGTCTTGGTCAGTACTTGAAGGAGCTGTATTAGAAGAGAAGGTCGTGATACCAAAGATTTTATTAGATGAGGAGTCTCAATTTAAAGTTGAAATGGTTGGTGATTCTATCAAGTCTGACCTTCATGGTTTGAGGCAAACCTTAAATCCTGAATCATCATCAATTGAGATTCTTTCTGCATCATTAATTAAGGAGATTGCATGCATATGTGAATTCAATTCTGGTACTTTCCTAATTGGGAATCACTCAGATGAATTAACACTTTGGATCCCACTTTTAGGCTATGAGTTTATAGTCATTCCTTGCTGTTCACATGATTTATCAGGCAATCGTAAACGATTCTCTTCTAGCACATCAACGTATGCTGGTTTAGTAGACCATGCTGAACAAGTGGCACAGCTAGCAGGCTGGAACACTCAGCGCGAAATGCTCAGAATCCCATCAACGAGAAATTGTGCGATTATAGGAAGCGGCCAAATGGAAGGCGATATCAGTGAAATAATACAAAAGGAAGGAGGCGCCTCTGGGTACGTCCAGGCGGCTTTGGCATTGATGAAACGTGCGCCAGGACACTAGCAGGCTCCAAATGGGACCGCTAGCCAAACCCCAGGCGTACCATGCGACGTCCCAGGGCAGGCACAGCGAGCTGCCCGCGCGCAAAACAACAGTGTCTTCTGGAAGAGTCTGGCAGACGCCCGCACGCGCAAAGGGGCTGCAAACAGGTGCCCACGGGAGCGCCGCGAGGCCGCGCGCCGCCGCACGCCGCCCGCGGCCTCCGTCCGGCCTCGGTGACCGGGTAACGCGCTATTGTGGTCGGTATGAAAATTGCGATGAGGGAGGCGCCGGGGGCGCACCTATGAAGGAGATGACCAATGAGGCCGCGGTGCGAGCCACTGTGAGGGCGCAGGAGCTGGAGGAGCCACTTCTACGGGAGAATAACAAGCGGTTTGTGTTGTTTCCTATTAAATACCATGAGATATGGCATATGTATAAGCAGGCTGAAGCGTCCTTTTGGACTGCGGAAGAGATAGATTTAGGTAAAGATTTATATGACTGGGAGTATAAGCTTAATAAGGATGAAAAGTTCTTTATTGGGCGAGTTTTAGCATTTTTTGCCGCTCTGGATGGGATTGTTAATGAGAATCTTGTACAACATTTCTCTACTCAAGTTCAGATACCAGAAGCTAGATGTTTTTATGGATTTCAAATAATGATGGAAAATATTCATTCTGAGACATATTCATTATTAATAGATACTTATATTAAAGATAAAAATGAAGCAAATAAATTATTTGGAGCTATTGAAGAGATACCATGTATTAAAGCAAAAGCAGAATGGGCGTTGAGATGGATTGAAGATGAAGATGTATTATTTGGTGAAAGATTAGTTGCTTTTGCTGCTGTTGAAGGTGTTTTCTTTTCTGGATCATTTGCACTGATTTTTTGGCTTAAAAAGCGAGGTTTAATGCCTGGATTAACATTTTCTAACGAATTAATTTGTCGCGATGAAGGTCTACATACAGAATTTGCCTGTCTTTTATTTAGCCACTTGGAGAGAAAACCGTCAGAGACTGTTGTTCGGCGAATTATAACTGAGGCTGTGGACATTGAGAAGGCGTACTTTCGTGATGCCTTACCGGTAGGATTGCTCGGTATGAATGCTGGACTTATGGGACAGTACGTGGAGTTTGTTGCTGATAGATTATTGGTTGCGCTAGGGCAACTGAAAGTGTACAGAGCCTCAAACCCTTTTGATTTTATGGAGAATATCAGCTTGAGGGGGAAGACAAACTTTTTTGAGAAACGGGTGAGTGACTATCAGCGTCTGGGAGTCATGGGAGGCAGCGGAAATGCCAGCGAGGAGAAGTTGGAGTTTGACGAGAGCTTTTGACGAGAGATGATACCAATACAGCTTGTAATAGGGCTGTCAGCCCTCAGCGAGCAGTACAGGCACTGTACACGAGCGAGCGTCTGGAGGCCACGGCTTCTTCCGTGGTCTCTCAGTGCTCTTATTGCGATATTTAATGACTTTCTTGTATATACATATTTCAGAGAGACTTCTGTAGCAGGGTCCGCAGAGGTCCCGCACCCACTGGGCCTCGCTACGGCCTCCAGCCGGCCGCTTCGACCTCCAGCCCGGCCGCTCCGTACAGCTGTTTGTCTACACAAGCTTTCGTAAATATTTATTAACGCCCAAGATAACCGCAAAACCATGGAGTCCGCCACGGAGCCGCTACCGCAGACACAATGCCACCATGTGCCAAATCAAGGCACACCGCACAGGACGCAGCATCTAGCGCACTGCACACGCCGCCCAGAGCTCTTCTGAAACCCCACAAACTAGAAGGGGATTTGCCTTTATCTGAAGGAAACGTACCTGTATCCGAAGAGAATTCACCTTAACTTGAGGGCCAGCAGCGCAGCTCAATTCAGGGCGGATGATGCTGTCCTTAGAGGCCGTACCAGGCTCAGAAGACCTCTGTACCCTTGCTCCACACTTAAATTTTCAAAATCTTCTCCACTTCCCTCTGAACAGCTGGTTCCTGTTCATCTTTACCAGTATAAACATCCTCCCAATCAACTGTAGCCTCACGACCATTCAAGATATCCTCATGAACACCGCTAGAACTATAGCCAAGCCCTGATGGTCTAAAATCTGTACGTTTCACAACCTCAGTTTCCATAACTCTTCGTATAGCTTCACCACCGCCAAACATACGCTTGTAACTCTCTAATTTAGCCTCTTGTTGAGTACTCTCCCATTGAGCTAACCGCGCTTCAAGAGGGTGGCGACCATTCACCTGTGAAGCAATCAGCATTGGCCCTTGTCCATTACGTAATACATCAGGAAGACCAACATGTGACGCCTCCTCACTGTACTGATTAACATTCACTGAACTCGAGTGCGCGTTCCCTGGTACCAATCTCATTTTGCCACCGCCGTCCCAACCCAGTTCTTGGTTTTATCAAGGCTGTCACGTGACATTTATGACCCGGATTTGAGGCAACGGCGGCGGTCGCGGCGTCGGCGGGCGCGGCGCGGCGGCGCGGAGGGTGCGCGTGGAAGGGCGCGGTTTTTGGGCTTACGGTGTATCTAATCACGTATATATTAGTGTCTAGTCTTTCTTTTCGCGTTTCACGATATCTGGGATGAATCCCATAGATAGTTGGAATTCGTCCTGCCGCCCCAACTGGAACAACCGTAAATATTGCAAGAATATATCATAGTAGTATACTCCTAAACCTGTAAACAAGTGCCACCAGCCGTGGCCTTCAAGTATAAAACCGTATGGAATTCCTATTTGCCGTTTCCAGCCAGTTACTTGAGTACAGAAATGAATATCTAAGTTCCACAAGAAGTATCCAAATAGAAATGATCCAATTCCACATACCATCAATCTTACCATTTGGCTAATTTCCTTGCTATACTTTTTACTGTCTAACTCAGTAGTGATGACAACATACGACTTACCGATAACGGCAAAATTGAGCAAGGCGTAGCAAGCCTGGTGGAACGTAGGATTACGGATTTCCAAGTAGATAGCAGTAGCCACCGCAGCCAACAAGGAAACTAAGATACCACCAAACACTGTTCCTTTCATAGTTCTACCGTGAGTGTACATACTCCAGAAAGGTACGCAGGTGGCGTATAACATTGGTAACTCATCTAATAACTGAAACTCATACCATAAAGTCATGTGAAATAACCATGAGCCAATTCCAACCAATAGAAATCCAGTATTACCAAGAATAAATCTTTTCTCAAATCCATTTTGAATTGATCGAAATATAGCAAATATGGCAAGAGCCATAAATGCCAGATTAGTAAGGGTATTAACAAATTCTGCAATATATGCAGTAATCACGTTATTTTCCTCACACCAATCAATTGTACTACTAGGTAATCCCCAGTAACTCGTGATACTACCAGCTTCTGGATACTCAAATGCAAATGGTAACATACTGTTGGAATCAAAGCTCGGACCCCCCGGCTCATCTCATCGCAAACCCATATGCACCTATCACGTGTGCACCATGCATCAAGGTTACCCGCCAACAGGTATAAAATTTTCCGTCTTGATGATGAGACTCTTGTCCTGCTAGCTTTCTCTTAGCTCAGCTACTTTTAAGCTTATTTTTGTAAGGTAAGTTAAATTTCCTAATCTGGATGATTATTTGCATTTACCAATTGTTCCTACCGAATAACCCATGTTGACATTTGCATTCGTTAAGTTTCAGCCTTGTATGACAGATTCTCTATACTTTGTTTTATATTTGAATAATAACAAACTAACAAATTTAAGTTTTATTTATATTTTAATCACAAAGATGATGACATTTTAACGCCGGGCGGACATACTTGCTAAGATCCCACAATGTGTACTTGTACACTTTGTAGCCGCGTCCTCGTGTACAAAATTGGGCGCTGGGGTCTTGACACTGATGATCGGCTTTCCCTGATGTGAAATTTTTCAATTATTTTAGGGACTGATTACTAACAGGTTAGGTAAGTAAAGATTTTATTATTCACCTATGATGATTTTTGATATTCACACTGTATGATACCTGATTATTCTATACAAAAAACTGATTTAATGACTCTGAGGTGTTTTGAGTGC
This sequence comes from Saccharomycopsis olivae (nom. inval.), assembly GCA_030571755.1. Taxonomy (NCBI): domain Eukaryota; kingdom Fungi; phylum Ascomycota; class Saccharomycetes; order Ascoideales; family Saccharomycopsidaceae; genus Saccharomycopsis; species Saccharomycopsis olivae (nom. inval.). The sequence continues at coordinate 21,312 of JAJLYT010000055.1, read as the reverse complement.
TTTTAGAATGTACTAACAGATAGGTAATGTGCGGCAGCTGGCATGATGGCAGTTACTGAACGATGACGAACGGTAGCGAACGTAACGAACGATAATGAACGATAACGACCAATATGACGCGTAGTCTTAGTCTGTAGAGCGCAGGAAGAGGCAGAGGGCGCCTCCAGGCGAGGTAGGCAGCCCTCAGGCAGCCCTCCAGGCGCAGCAGTGGGCGGCTACAGCGCGGGACTTCTCAGCAGCCCGGGCGCTGCTGTGCTGCTGGCGGCAGCCCACTGGGCGTCCAGCATCTACGGGCCTACCACTAATAGGCTTAGCCACGCCCCAGCCGCGCTCCAGCCACCGCGCCGGTGCCCAGCCTGAGTGGCGGCGCTGCAGCCTGAGCTGTACCCCGGAATCTGGACCATTTGACAGATACTATTTAATCGTCTGTATTCCCTTCAGGGTGCGCTAATGAAGTTTCCTTTGCCTGGTGAACTATTTGGAGCGTCGCGCACGAGCCCAGTGCATCGATGGATAGCTTTTGCATTTATTAATATGGCCATGGCAGTTGATAAGATCAATGTAACTGGTTCAATTACTTCATTTTATTCATTATCTAGAACATTTGATGTTCCTGTTGCAACAGCTACTTGGGTTTTATCAGTTTATGCTCTTACAATGGGTGGTTTTATGATTGTTGTTGGTAGAATTTCTGATATTGTTGGTCCTCATAATGTTTTTGTATTTGGTACTTTAACAATGTCGATATTTTCATTATTATCAGCAGTAGTTGATACTTCTATTTATGCAGTTATTGTATTTAGAGCTTTTCAAGGTATTGCTGGTAGTATGTTAATACCTTCTGGTTTTGCTCTTGTTGTAAATTATTTTCCAGGTATGATTAATGTACTACCTACAAAGATTTTATCAGGTACAATAACTGGAGCTTTAGGTTTAGGTATAGTTTTAGGTGGTGCTTTTGATGAAACTCCTGCTGGATATAAAGGTTTATATTATTTTACATTTTCAATGTCATTATTAGCAGGTATAGTATTATATGTTGCTATTGTTCCAATAGATAAACCTCCAAGTCATATGAAACTTTCAAATTTAGATTATACAGGAACTGGTATACTTGTTACAGGACTTTTATTAGTTATTGTTGGTTTTACAGAGGCCAGTACTAAATGGGATACACCACAAACGTATATACCACTTACAATTGGTACTATTTTAGTTGCTACTTTTTTAATATTTGAAATGATATACCTTCCACGACATTGGCCAGAAGTTCAACCTTTATTCCCACTTGAAATTCGAAGGGTACCTAATTATACAGTTCTATTGTTTGGAATTGTGTGTAATAATTGTGCCACAACAATGGTTCAAACAGCATTAGTTGAATATTATCAATATGTACGCCACGAGCGTCCAGTACTAGCAGCCGCTAAAGTCTTCCCCGTTGCACTGGCCCAATTCTTAAGTGCAATGTTGTATCATCCAAAGATGCTTCGAGCACTCACATTGCGATACACTTATCTTCAAGCACTATTAGTAGCATTAGGCGGAGCAGCATGGATTTCTCAGTTTAAGCTGGGCCCAAATGAGTACTGGAAGTACGAGTTTGTTGGTCAGCTCATGGTTGGCTATGGTGCGAATGTATTTGGTATGGTATTTTTAACCAGATCTATGGCAGCGACACCTCTTCATCTTCAAAGTGCAATTGGGGGAATTAGTCAAACTATGACACAAATTGGATCAAGTATTGCAGCAGCTTTGGTTAATTCAATCATTGGTAAGGACGCTACAGTCATCGGGAAGCTTGATGAGACTGCTGCTATCAAGAGATATCATAACGCATTCTATGCTATAATAGCACTATTCGGAGCAATGATTATTCTGTTGGTTTTGGTGAAGAACCCTGACAATTACTATGAGAATGCTCATAATGTGGCTGAGCCTGATGAGAAGAAAAAGTAAAGCCGCAGGGCCACCAGAGCTTTACCCCCAGGATATATACACACTGTCATGCGAAACATAACAAATAGACTTCAACCTGTAAGAATCGTCAGTAGGAAATTCTTTTATTGGAGTCTATTTCAATCTAGTATCGACGGTGACATGGAACATGGAGTGCGGAATACGCGCAATGGCCCCAGTAAAATATCGCCATGGTTTGTTTGTATACTCAATTGAGTGCGAATGGTACTTATTGGCCATTTCATGAACATTACCGTATCCTATATGTTTCAGACCAAACCCTCATTATAAAGTGGGACCACTCTGACTGGAACAACACATCTAGACGATGACGCAGTTATCCTAATGGGGAGGAGAGCTGAAATTTCCGGTGGAACAATGGGATGACAATTAAAACAATACTTCAGAGTGCGACTTATAGCTCTCTTACCAGAGATGCCGTCCCTGCCACTGCGGAAGTCTCCTGCTGAGCGACAGTCCAGCTTCCGCATCCCGACACTATCGATGTCCCCATCATATCCACCAACTACCATACTAGGACTATCCACCAACTACCACGCTTGGACTATCCACAACCTGCTCACCAATTGCTTATAAGCTGCCTGTCAGTTTTTGGATACTTATGTCCCGTAATTATGCCCCGTATTTTTATCGTATGAGAACCACTCACCCAAGTTCCAGAAGTGCTGGAATGAATGTACAGTCGTGCAGGAAATGCACACACACATCCACAATTTAGCTTTCGCGTGTGTCCGTGTCCAATGTGCGACTATTTTGATATTCTGTGGACTCGCAAGGACCGTGCGAAGCCGCGTGGAGGGCGTGCGCGACCTATGGCTCCTGCGGCCACACCAGAGCCACAGTACTGCTGATAATGTCTAACACAGCAACGCATCTCCACAAAGCGCGGTTTGGTTTGCGTGATTAGACGGTGTGCATACTGCCCACCAGTTGGAAACCGATGCCATGGTATCATCCAACAGGCTAAAGCGTAATATTTGACACAGCCCCAGTGTTCCGTGTAATAAAGCCAGTGGATGCGGTACTGATGTTTCTATTGACACTGTCAGTTGCCCCTGCTGGTATCCAATACTATACAATCACCAAACATAGGATACAGTGTGTAGATGAAGCCTGCTTGGCTGCTTGGCTGCTTGGAGACAATCTGAGCCAAGCAGCGACGATTCAAATCTGGTAGATATTTCTAAATCGGTGCACTAAAAACTGTATTAGGAATTAAAGTTAAATGTATACTGGTTACTGAAACAGATAATTAACAGCATCTTTGGGTTTGAGGTTTGAGATTTACCGCGCGGCTACGCTTATGAGGTCCAGAGGACGGACGTCTCACATTTACCGCTCACCAGCGACCACGTCCAGCGACGCTCCCAGTACTGCAAAAGACAGTGCTGGAATCGCCGCAAACATACAAGTGCCAGTAGAGGGTCATTCATTGACTGTGAACGTTCTGAAGACTGGTCGCGATTCCAGAGGACTGCAGATGCTGTACCTTCTCGCTGGGCTGCGCGGAGCAATATGTAGCATCACCAAATTCTGAAGAGTCGTTACACGGGTTATATATTAGTGCTATCCACCAGTATAGACACACTGAAACATATCTACTACAGCATTTATTAACATATCCGTTTTAGTCTTTATTACTCAACGGGAACACACAATACGCCTACTATCTTTGGGCCACGCAGAGCGCGCCCCTGGAGCTCGCAGCGCTCAGAGTTTCCACCATCCATGTCTGTATGCAGTACGATTTGCCAAGCAAGTCTATATATAGTACAATTGACTAAAAATATACCGTACAATTTGCCAAGCGAGTGTATCCAGAGAAATACCATCGTATGCACTCATAATTTAACTTAATACAAGGTAGAGATTTAGTGGAAGTCCGCGACTGAAACCCGCAGAGCGGCTTCTTTGGTAACATCAAGTTCCCAAAACGGATATACAATACAACCTCAATTATGCATAAATAGCTGCGAATATTCTCAACATCAATCTGAAAAAAAATTACAAAATAATCAATTAACAACCATGCAATTAGCTTGTATTTTCACTCTTTTAATTTCCAGCGTATTAGCTGCTACTGCTGACAATATAACTTCTTTACCTGATCAATACAGTGACATTTTAGCATGTTCCATTGGTGCTAAACCTTCTAAAGTCGGTTTTGATGTTGATTTCTACTCTTATCCATTGAAACAAACAGTTGATCACAGTTATGTTGAAGACGGTTATCTTAAAACTGGTACTAAAATCGGTGAAGTTAGCGGAATTACTAATATTACCTTTAACTACAACAACATGCCTCTCAACCAGGTTTATAAAGATCCTATCTACGGTTTCGAGCTTACCGCTTCCAATTTCTCTATGGCATTAACTGGATACTACTTAGCTCCTGAAACTGGTGTTTATACATTTGCTGAATATGCAACAGATGATGCTTTGGCTTTGTATATTGGTAGTGGTGGTGCATTCACCTGTTGTGGAACTAAATTAACTTCTGCTGTAAATTCTCCTACTCTTTACACATGGGTTAATGTTGCTCCTAACACTGAAGCTAATGTTTACTTAGAAAAGGGTTTCTACTACCCTATGAGAATCTCGTACATTCAAATTGTCAGTGAAGCTCGTCTTAATATCGCTGTTAGACAGCCATCTGGTAAGATTGCTGACACATTCGATAACGTTTACCAGTTCTACAACCTTCCAAGTGGTAAGGACTGTACCTCAACTACAATTTCCAAACACACCGAAACTGTTACTAGAACTACTCACTATACTGGAAAGACCACTAGTTATACTACTGAAACTCCAACTGGAACCTCTGATATCACAGTCGTTGTTAGTGAATACGAACCTGAAGGAACTACCACCGTCACCACCCCATACAGTGGTAAGACTACCAGTTACGCTACTCACACTCCAACTGGTACTGAGACTGAATTTATTGTCAGCGTGTTTGTCCCATCAAGCGACCTCACCACTGTCACTACTACTGAACACAATCCAAATACTCCATATGGAACCACTACTGCATACCCAGCAAGTATTCCTGCCGGTGCAACTGGTACTGTCTCAGTCATTGTCAATGTTCCAGCTGCCAGCCAGCACGGACACACTTCAGTGGAGACCGTTCACTCAACAGATACCATATACACTACCTACTGTCCATTGACTGTGACCAGCGGTAACAGTGTCTACACTACAGGTACCTACTCTACCGTTACCTCTAGTGTTCCAGTATCAAGCTCCAGCCCAGCTTCAGGTTCTAGTCCAGCTTCCGGTTCTAGTCCAGCCTCTGGCTCCAGTCCAGCCTCTGGCTCTAGTCCAGCCTCTGGCTCTAGTACAGCTTCCGGTTCAAGCCCAGCCTCTGGCTCTAGTCCAGCCTCTGGCTCCAGCCCAGCCTCTGGTTCAAGCCCAGCTTCAGGTTCTAGTCCAGCTTCCGGTTCTAGTCCAGCCTCCGGCTCCAGTCCAGCCTCTGGCTCCAGTCCAGCTTCCGGCTCTAGTCCAGCTTCCGGTTCAAGCCCAGCCTCTGGCTCCAGTCCAGCCTCTGGCTCTAGCCCAGCTTCCGGCTCCAGCCCAGACTCCGGCTCCAGCCCAGCCTCTGGCTCCAGTCCAGCCTCTGGCTCTAGCCCAGCTTCCGGCTCCAGCCCAGACTCCGGCTCCAGCCCAGCCTCTGGTTCCAGCCCAGCCTCTGGCTCCAGCCCAGCCTCTGGCTCCAGCCCAGCCTCTGGCTCCAGCCCAGCCTCTGGCTCTAGCCCATCTTCTTCTGATGTTTCAGCAGCCAGCTCTCAAGCTGCTATCCAACTGTTCGAAGGTGCAGCTTCCAGCTTAGGCCTCTCATGGGCCGCGCCAGTCGCAGGTCTCATCATCAGCGTCGCCTTACTCATCTAGTAAGCTTCCTATCGGTCTCTGCGTATTCCTTTTACACGCTGATCAAACTTCAATTTCACTTCTATACCCCCTATTTATGTGTTACTTTATACTTCACTTCTCACTTTCACTTTTAGAACCGTCTTAGATAATTAATCAATTTTTCCTATTTTTTGGCATGTAGAGCCTCGTTGTTTTCGAGATAAAGATTTAGACCCAATATCTGTGGGCTTACGGTATTACATCATCTCTACAGAACTTCAACATAGATGGTCAAATTCAGTTAGTAGTTAGTTAGTTCGGTGAGTCAATTAGGTGAATAACTGGTAATTTAAGGCAATTACAATTTACCCTCACGCTTTAACCTCATTTTTTGGGCAAAAGATAATGGCTCGCATGAATCTGGCTCTGGAACTGAAGCAGCGCTTGGTCCGCATCCACATGAACATGTTCTAGCTTGTCTGAATGAACCTGCTATACGTGCACGAGCATGAAGTCTAGAGCTACCTCTTTGTTTCTCGGCCATAATTCTCTCCATTTCAGCTTCACACTCTCTTTGCTTAGCAAGAAGTTCTTGATTACGCTCCCTTTGAGCAGCCAATTCTTTACGTAATTTTTTAGTCTCTTCCTTCTTCTTTTCCTCGGCAGTGACAGCGGCGGCTCTGCGAGAAGCCTCCTCAAGAGATTCAGCCTTTAATGACTCAACGAGAACAGCATTATTTTCATCAATCTTAGATCTGAGCGCCTCATATTTTGGAATATAGTACCCAGGAACCGCAAAGGCTCCGTAACTAGTACGGACTGTCATATGTTGAGGTCCATATGCGTCAAAATAGTTATCATTTGCTGCCTTGAATTGAACGATATTTTCCGAGATAGTCTCGAAGGCATCACGATTAGTGCTAACAGTAATAGCAGCAGCGCTGTCAATGATTACTTTGTTTTTCCGATTGTTAGGAATGCTCCTTTTGGAGTCATTTCCTTTAGGAATCGAGGCAATCAATTTGTCGGACGTGATAGGCTTGTGATTTTTCCGTTTAGTAAATTCATTTCTAAGAATTTTAATAACATCGCTAATATCTTTAGCCTGTTCTAAGCTTCCGTAGGTTTGACTATAAACCCATGTATTGTTTTCTTGTAACAATCTAATGAAGGCATCAAATGAATTGAATACTTTTAATTTGTCAGCAGTTGAAAAATCATCATCAAGTTGATCAAGGACAAGTACAGCTTTTGTATCATCCATTTCTGAGAAGTCTAAAGATTCAGTAAATTCTTTTTGAATCAGATCGACTAAATTATCATTGATTCTTTCTTCGACCAAGTTGTACAATTGTCTGATTTTCATAGGTTTTAAAACTCCTGCACCAGCATCATTACCTTTGATAAATTTGAGTGCTAAATAACTAGCTAATTCATATAAACCGTCATCTTCGGGGTGGTGATAGTCATCCTCCTCAAAGAATTTATCAACTTTTAATTTCTTTGTTCCTTCATCAAACATAGTTTTCCATTGGTAAAGATGAACAGTGTTGTTAATTCCTTTGGCAGAATAAAAATGTTCACGCATAACAATGATTTGGTTGTAACAAAGTGTTAGTGGACCAAACTGTTTGCGGTAACCTCGAGTGTAACTCGAATCTTCAATATCCACAGAGTTCGCACCATGTCGAGATAAAGAGTTAGACCCTATATCTGTATCCTCAGATGTAGTATTTATAAGCATTACAGATATTTGTGAGTAGCGCTTGCTGGTAGTTATTTAATGTATTCTATATAAGTCTGACTACTCTCCCCTCTCCCCTCTCCTTATTGAAGGACATCCCTTAATTTATATATAGGACATCTTCAATGTAGATGAGTGTAGATGAGTGTCGTCTTTGTTCTTGATTACTAATTGGATTCAAAGTCATTCTAGAACATTCTATCATCATAGATTGTTCTGTATGTGCTCTTTCCAACAGTTGTCTCCAGGATAAGCCTGGCCTCAAAGCCCTGTTTGACAGGAAGGCAATATAAACACACACAAGCTAAAATCTGCAGAGAGCGCGTGTACAGGCATCAACCAGACCACCAATTCAGACGAAATTATGAGTCCCACCGACAATACCACGTTGTGGCCGCGTACCATGCGTGCTGTGGTCGATGGTCCCAGGCCGCAGCATCATGTCTACTGCGCGCACACCATAAATTGTCTGCGAGTAGCTGGGATGCGGACACCATTGCACACTGTACTACGGCTGGGATTCTGAGCGGGACCATGCCTTAAGACTAACGGCTTAATACCAGCACATTCATGACCAGCACTGTACGCATGTTGAGCGACTCCTGTCTGCCAGCACCGTATGCATGCTGGGCGACTTCTGTCTATGGGCACTTTACAACCAGAAAGGTACAAGTTTTACGTCAGAAAAAAACACCCTAGAAGCATATTAAGGGCAAATATAGTCATGCGGTGAATTGGAGCGCTCAACAAGGTATGTTCCAAGGGTTTGAGGGTCGCCGGCAGGCTCTGCTGCCAGCCAGGCCGCCGCACCCCAGCCAATCGCCCATTGCGAAGGCTGTATAGCTACTCAAAATGTCTTGGCTGGTACATTTTCCTGAAGGTGCCGGCATCTCAGGTACAGCACATAGAGGCCTGTACTCGCAACACGTAGTCAATGGTACCGCCGCCTAGAAAAGGCGTATATATTGTTCGTCGAGCCATGCAGAACTGGGATATTCGAGATAGCACCCGCACCAGCGGTATACACTATAAGCAGTCCCAGAATATTCCATATATTCCATATAGCTGCCCAGCATTTATGTCTAGGCCGTTCAGATTGGCTTCAGCCCTGCGGCCTGCGGACCCCGCAACTCCGCTGCGGGAATGCGGATATACTATATGACCGCACCAATGTTATAGCCATGCCAGCGGATCTAAACATAAAGGCCGATAAGATCTTTATATAAAAGGTGTAAAATCCTAGTAAAAATAGGAAAACATCATGAGCTTCCCACTTCCTGGTCAGTTAATAGCTGATGAGAAAAAAAACAAATGGGTCGTTTTTGCTCTTATTAATCTTGCTCTTACAGTTGATAAATTAAACGTTACTGGAGCTATTACTTCATTCTATTCTTTATCTCAAAAATTTAATACTCCAATTTCAACAGTTTCATGGGTTTTATCAGTATATGCATTAACAATGGGTGGATTTATGATTGTTTTTGGTCGTATATCTGATATTATTGGACCTCATTATGTCTTTGTATTTGGAACGCTCATTATGGCTCTCTTCTCCCTTCTTGCAGCAGCAGTAGATGCTTCAATTTATGCTATTATAGTATTTAGAGCATTTCAAGGTATCGCAGGTAGTATGTTGGTACCTTCAGCTTTTGGTTTGGCTGTTAATTATTTTCCTGGTACAGCTAGTGTGCTACCTACTAAGATTATGGCTGGTTCCATTACAGCTGCTTTAGGTTTAGGTATAATCTTAGGAGGTGCATTTGATGAGTCAAATATTGGATATAAAGGTCTTTTTTACTTCACGTTCTCAATATCTTTTGTTTCAGGAATAGCCCTCTATCTCTTAATTATACCTGTTAAGAAATCACCAAACTCAACAAGAATCCGCGACCTTGATTATCCTGGAACTGCTTTATTAGTCGCTGGTCTATTATTGGTAATTGTTGGATTCACTGAAGCAGGTCAAAAATGGAATTCACCAAAAACATACGTTCCACTACCAGTAGGAGGTGCTCTTATCATACTATTCGTCGTTTATGAGTTCGCATACCTTCCAAAACATCGTCCATCAGTACTGGCACTCATACCTAAAGAAATCCGAACAGTACCAAATTATCTCCTAACATTTGTTGGTCTCGTCTTAGTTAATTGTGCTATAGTAATGTCACAAACATCTTTAGTCGAATACTATCTATACGTCGTCCGCGACACCGCCGTCCTCGCCGCAGTCAAGGTCTTCACTATCTCAGTGGCCCTTCTCATCAGCGCTATGCTCTTTCACCCTCACCTCCTCCAGCGTCTCACCCTTCGCGGTGCATACATATGGGCCCTTCTGGTCGCCCTCTGTGGCGCTGTATGGGTCTCTCAAATGAAAATAACGTCAAACCAGTACTGGAAGTACCACTTCGTCAGCCAGGTCATGATAGGTTACGGCACTAACCTCTACGTTATCATATTCTTAACAAGATCTGTAATAGCTACTCCACTACACCTCCAGGGAGCCGTCGGAGGACTCAGTCAAACAGGTATCCAAATAGGTGCTTCCATAGCAGCTGCACTAGTTAACTCCATTATCGGACTGGAAGCCACAATGCTCACCGCTCACACAACACCAGAGTCTATAATGAAAAAGTATAAAAACTCATTTTACATTATCGCCGGATTCTACGGCGCCGCCATGATTGTCGCAATCTTTGTCAAAAACCCAACAGACTACTACGCAAACGTCCACGAAGTCCCAAAAACAGAGCAAACCGCCCCGCTAAACCCCGAAAACCACGTCCCAGAGTCGGTCGACTTCGACAAGTCAAGTGTCTAGCTATATAGCCCTCATTAATAGTACCGTGTCGCCCGTGTAGTCGCCCAAGGCCCGCAACACGGCCAGCCTCGCAGCCCCAGCGCAGCCTCGCAGCCCCAGCGCAGCCTCGCAGGTACCCCCAGCGCAGCTCCAGCGCAGCTCCAGCGCAGCCCAATATCCTAGACGCTCTGCCCACGCCATCCACGCAGACGCCTCTACATGCTCATAAAAATGCCTATATTACTACATGCGCGCGCGCACAGCACCGCAGGACGCGCACTGGAAGGCTCGCAGGTCTTTGGCCCGCGGCGGCTCAGAATGCCGCCTCGTCGTCGCCGTCGTCCCCGTCGCCAAAATCATCTCCATCATCAAAATACTTCTCTGCATTATAATCATCGTCCTCATCATCATCAAACTCATCCTCCCCTTCGTCTTCATCCATTCCTCCGTTATCATCATCAGCACCTTTATCTTTATCGTCCTCAATTTCAGCAATATTCTTTAATCTCTCAAGAACATCATCGGTACTACTAACACCAAGTCCTCCACTCTTAACAACATCAGCACCTAAATAACTGCTCAATTTAATTCCGTCTCCGCCTAAAATATTACCTTGTAATTCAGCTGGAAACATCTCCTTCTTACCAGGTATCTTGTACTCATTCTTCTTCGTACTGTTACCGCTAGAAACCTGCTTATTGGTGATATATCTGTCACTATACCTCAGAATCCCGTCTCCAATACCCCCAACAACAACGTCTGAGCTAGCGCCGCCGCTCTTGACCTTCTCATACCCTCCAAATGGACCCCCAGAAATTAACTCGCTAAATCGAATAAACTGCTGCGAAATCCGCATCTCCTTCTCTCCTACAGGTCCATTGGCGGGTAATATCATAGTTCGTCTACCATCTAAATCTAACTGCACTTCTTTCAACTCATTATAGTCGACTCCGAGCCCATACGCGCCGCCCCCGTACCGACGACTCATGGTGCGGCCGGAAAGAATTTGCACCGCTACACAAAAAGAGACGCATCGCGTCACGTGACGCGTCACGTGTAACGAGGACGCGGGAGGCCGTGCGGCCTCGGGTCGGGCTGGACGGCCGGCTGGGCGGCGGGTGCGCGGTATGGGGTGCGCGGCGCGGACATTCGGTGAAATGTCGGTTAGATCGCGGTGTAGTAAGCCCTGATACCGTCGCACCAGGCTCCCATGTATGCGCGTAAGGCGACTATGGAGTATCCGTCTGGGGCCCTTAGTGGTCTTAGTGATCCACCCTCGGTATTACCTGCGAATGGCAGCATCTTCTTATTTGTTACGATTTGGAGCGCGTCGATCCATGCTCCGCTTCGGAAATTAAGTGCTACTATCCTCTCATCGTTGTCAAGAGGTAACTCAACAAAGTTCTCTGTTCTATTTCCAATCAACAGCAGACTTGAACTTCCACTGCTACCACTTCTTGAGAATCCAAATCTATGGTGATGTTTCTCACCTGATTGTCCATAAAACATTTCAATTCCAAATACCAGCCCATTATGATAAACACGAATCTTCTCTAATGGAGCATTGTTCTTATAAATATTAGTTATACCAGTATCATTATTTTTCTCTGAACCACATACTTGAGTAGCAAACATCATACCGAAATCACCTCTAATTGGCTGAATAGCTTTATAAAAGTCATCAATGTTTCTTTGATGTAAACCAACGCTCAAAACTTGGACCTCAACTTTCTTATTCCGATACTGTTCAGGTAATCTTGACTGAATATCTCTATAAGTTAATAGCAAACGTCTAATAGGTCCACTACCAGCATTACTTAGCTTAGGTAAGAACTCTAAGTGCGCACGAGCATTGCCATCGACATGGAACTCAACTAAATAGACACCAGTGGCCGAGTCGATCATCATGGCATCACCGTCAACAGGTGAGCAAATACTGTCACCTTCAGATTCCCAGGCATTTTTGTCAATTGTATCATCGCTGTAGTCAATTGGTAACCGGAAATCTGGATGATATAAGAAACGAATTATATCTAATCTGTTCCATGTACATTCTTGATCAGGTAATACTGGTGCATAACCTTGTTTACCAGTTCTAACACAAGGAAATTCACGAGTCATAAAACTTCTGTTTAAAGTAACATAATCACGAAGCATAACACCATCTAATTGATGAGGACAACCTAAATGGTGACCAATTTCGTGCATGAACGCTCCTAATGAAACATTTAAAGCCTCCCAAGCAGTCGCGCACTCATTGCAGTCATTGACACAATGATTAGTATCAGTTGGAGTAATATCACTTAAACTTTTATATAGCTCTTCGTAGCAATTTGGCCATGACCAAAGTCCCTGTGATCCAAATATAGCTAATCTAACATTACCGGCATTACCACCTAAAGCAGCATGACCCAATAAGAGATTTTTACCCTTATCCCAGTGTGCATCCAAATACATACATGATGCTTGAATATTATGACTTTGAAAAGATGGAAATTCAGGATGTTCACGAGTATATTTATCTACTGCATCTTTAGCCCAATTATATAATGCACCAGTATTCTTACCATTAGGATTCTGTTGAGCCACATCTTCGTCCCGAATCTCAGCAACAGTCTTATCCATTTTAATCACATGAACTGCTACAACACGACGTCTAATTTTACCACCTTCCTGAGATGAAATAGTATCATAGTCTTCTACTTCATGAAATCTAAAACACCGATTACCGAACCCATTACGACGCATTTGTTCACTGGTAAATGCTTCCATTAACCGCGCACCAAATCGTAACTTACGGATAGCTGTTTGAATACCATTTCCTTCATATCCTGCTCTATCAGGTGGCGAATCAAATACTCCAGCAGAGTCCAGACCAACTAATAAACATAGATTAGTTACTGGATTCTCCTTTAAAATAGTATAATTCAATTCATACTCTAATACTATTGGTTGATATGAACTTCTTTCATCATAACCAGGATATCCATTCTTAAAATGTCCAGAAAATTGTGTAAATTCAAATTTATTACGTCCTGGCTCTAAATGAACCATTAACTTAAAACGACCACAATTTACTTCAAAATGTTGATCTGGAAAAGGATTGGTTAATGACTTTACCCGGATAATACCATACTCTTGACTAGAAGAACCATGAATTATTAATTCAGGTATAAAAACTGTACTCCCAGGTGGGTGATTCTCAATAGATATCATTAGATAATCTGCTATTGACATGTCATCGCTACAGACCCAGCTATTTATATAACAAGGCGCGGGCACGTAACCATGACGTAGTGTAATAATTGATTAGCGGAGCCCCTGGGGGGTGGTAGGCGGAGCAGTTTAGCATAATGGGGCGCAAGTCGCTTTCTGGGCTATTAGCTATTTCACTAGTAATATAGTTAGGCAAAAATCCTTAGTTTTTGAGATACCTCTGTGAAATACTACATGGTGTATGGGTGTCTTCTAGCAAATTTGCTATATATGTCTCATTTTGAAGGGACCAAACATGGAATCCTGGAATAAATAGGCTCTGTTATAGATCTACAATATGAGCTTATTTAGCAAATGGCCAAATTCTTCTGGGCGCAGATAAGCCTTGTACCGCTACGCAATGTGACGTATTATGGCTGGGAGTGTGATAAAATGGCCAGCAAACAAAGCACAGACCCATCATATACATTCTCTGATCCACTATAACACATAAAATATGAACTTTGACTCCGTTCCGACCAGCACGTTGACGTGCACCAATGCGCGGTGCATGGATGTAACTTGACAGATTTGTGCGCGGGCTCGCAACGCTCTATAAAGAAGTCCATGTTTCAACGTATATTGGGGAGCTATGATGGTGGGAGAGAGACTTTATATGTGTTTTAAGACCTTTTTTACTTGACTGTGTGAAAGTGGCTTATATTTATACTTGTGGAGTACTTTCTGTGGTAGCGGGCGTGTCCTCTCTGGCTGCGGTGTGTGGGTGTCTCAGTACAGTGGGTCAGAGCTGTGTGTTAATACACTCACAGCGCAGTAAAGCGCATGGCGGTTGCGTGAAGAGCATATTTCGTAGAGGTTACGTGTCTTTTACTGGTCTGCTAAGACCGCCCAGATCTCAGAATAACGGAACTCCAGTAGCCATATGACGACTGGTGTGCGGGTGCACCCGTGCACCATGCCGTTGCCTGATAGCAGCTGCAGGGCGCGCAACGGGATGTGTCAATATTATGGGGGAGTATATATTGGTGCACGCCTTTGATAAGAGGACGATAATTTGCGAGGACTCTTATACTGCACATTTAAAGCTGCCTGCAAATTTTGGGGACCTGTTTATGTCTTTTGCGCCCGGCGTGGACACCTACCCCCAGGCGGGATGTGTGGGTGTATCCGGACACCAGCAGGGTATGAGGGGATGGATAGAGGTATACAGATAGGCGGTATGTCGATACTTAAGGCTAATTATGAGGAAGCGATTGAGTCCACTGATGAAGAGAGTGAAGCTCCTGGGATGTTTCTCAGTCCACGACTTCCGGCATTTCAGAAACGGCCGCTAAGTGATACGCCATTTGTATCACAACAGAACCTGCCAATGATGGGAGCAAGTAATTCAATTACACCATTAGAGAATTTAAGTGAAATTGACGAGATTTCTTTAGATATTAATATTAATGAACCAGAAGGGTTTAAAGGTGGTGAATATCGTGTTAAACCTAAAAGAAGAGCAACAACTTTAGATGTTCCTGGTTTAACTAAATCTCGAGATTCTCCTGATGGTACTATTGGGACATTAGATATTGCTAGTAAATTAGTTATTGTTATGGTTGGATTACCAGCACGTGGAAAATCCTATATTACCAATAAACTAGCAAGATATTTAAATTGGATGCATCATGAGTGTCGAGTATTTAATGTGGGTAATACCAGAAGAAAGACAGAAATACGAGACGAGGCTCATTTGGCTAGTTTTTTTGACCCTAAAGATTCTAAGAATGTGGCAGTACGTGAAAGATGGGCGATGGATACGCTAGATGATCTCTTAGAGTTCGTTGTTGACGGGCTAGGGGCGGTGGGAATCTTTGATGCGACCAACTCGACCAGAAAGCGGCGCGGGAAGATCTATGAGCGAATTAAACAGCGTTCCAGCGACCTTAAAGTATTATTTTTAGAGAGTTATTGCGACGACGAGGCGTTGATTGCTCAAAATGTGCGCTTGAAACTCTCTGGGCCTGACTACCATGATATGCCGGAGTCCGTAGCGCTCGCTGATTTCACTAAAAGACTCCAGAACTACGAGGCGTGCTATGAGACAATTGATGAAGCCCAGGAGGCGTACTTTAATGAGTCAGTTCAATATGTTAAGATGGTAAATGTGGGGCGCAAGGTAGTGAGCTATAATATCCAGGGCTTTCTTGCATCACAGACGGTATATTTTCTTTTAAATTTTAACCTCAAAGATCGTATGATCATTATTACGCGACACGGAGAAAGTGTTGATAATGTTCATGGGAGGATTGGCGGAGATTGCGAGCTCACTGATCGCGGGTTGCGGTTTGCGCGGGCGCTCACTCGGTTCGTTACTCAAAAGAAGGAGGAATTCGCTGCTAAAACCACCGCGGAGCCAGCATTTGGGGTGTGGACGTCAATGCTACGTAGATCAATTGAGTCGGCGCAGTATTTTGGTGATGATTATTTTGTTAAAGAGATGAGAATGCTCGATGAGCTAGGTGCAGGTAAGATGGAAGGTATGACATATCGTGAAATTCAAGAGAAGTATCCAAATGAGTTTAAATCACGCATAATTAATAAGCTTAGTTATAGATATCCAGGATTAGGAGGAGAATCATATCTTGATGTCATTAATCGACTTAAACCTATTATCACAGAGATTGAGCGAGCAGAGGACCATCTCTTGCTTATAACGCACCGTGTGGTGTCTCGGATCCTCCTCAGCTACTTTCTAAACATCTCTAAAGAGTATATCGGCGAGCTAGACATCCCGTTGCACTCAGTTTACGTGCTCGAGCCGAAACCGTACGGCGTGGACTGGTCGTTGTACGAGTACGACGAGGACACCGACGACTTCTCGCGCGCCGACAAGTTCAAGTACACGCGGTCGCTCAAGGAGGTCAACCTCAGCAACATCGCAGCCAAGAGAAAGTACAGCGTCGTGCCGTCGGTGCCCATCCCCGGCCTCCGCTCGTCGTTCGCGTTGGACCAGCGCAGCGTGGCCGACCTCCGCACCCCAGAGATTGGCGGCCACTCTATCGCGCCGCCCCGGCGCCAGGACCGCACTATCCAGATGGACGTCTTGAAAGACCGGTTGGCCAAACTCGGCTAGGCCTCCGGCCCGGCTGGGGCGGTGCCCCAGACCCCCTGGCAAGGGGGTTCCCCCCTTGAACCCCCCTCACCGGCTAGCCAGCCAGCTAGGCAGCTACCAGTACGTCGTTCGTTCGTTCGTTCGTGCGCTCGCTCGTTAGTCCGTCCGTGCATAGAAGTCAGGCGTTTGCTGCGCGCAATATGCGTTATTACTACTACTTTTTCTAATTAAAATACCTTGTTTTTCCGGTGGTTCGTCGCTGTAGGCCCTTGCTCCCGGCTCCCGCTCCATGTTGGACCGCCGCCGCGCACTATGCTATCCGCACTACGTACCTGCGCACAGAAGCACCGCGCTGCTAGACGGCCCCAGAAGCCACCATGCATAAACTCACTCCCTCCCACTCACTCCCACTCACTCCCATAAATTGCTAACCGCCGCCCAGCCTGAGGCAGCACCAGAACACCACGACACAGCCCGTCCATCCTACATACCCACCACGCCAGCAACGCACACTGCACCGCGGGGGGTCCAAGGGGGGCACCCCCTTGCCAGGGGGGTCTGGGGCGCCGCCCCAGCCGGGCCGGAGGCCGCACCGCCCGCCCCCGACTGCGCCCTGCGCCCCACGGTTTCCCACGTGCGCAGTCACGGCACGTGCCGCGAGGAGTGGCGGCGGTCTTTGTAAAAACTAATTTTCACTTAGAGAGTCCCCAATCAACTCGACACCATGGGAAAAGGAAAACCAAGAGGGCTTAACTCTGCCAGAAAATTGAGAATTCACAGAAGAAACAACCGTTGGGCTGATGCTAAATATAAGTCCAGATTATTAGGAACTGCTTTTAAGTCATCACCATTTGGAGGTTCATCTCACGCTAAGGGAATTGTATTAGAAAAGATTGGTGTTGAAGCTAAACAACCAAACTCTGCTATTAGAAAGTGTGTCAGAGTTCAATTAATTAAGAACTCTAGAAGAGTTACTGCTTTCGTTCCAAATGATGGTTGTTTAAACTATGTCGATGAGAACGATGAAGTTTTATTAGCTGGTTTTGGTAGAAAGGGTAAGGCTAAGGGTGATATTCCAGGTGTTAGATTTAAGGTCGTTAAGGTCTCTGGTGTCTCCTTGTTAGCTATGTGGAAGGAGAAGAAGGAAAAGCCAAGATCCTGAGGAAGGTGTATGTATTTAATACAGTCATGCGAGAGAATGTAGAGGCGCAGTGCTGCGGCGGCCCAGCGGGTCCAGCGCACGCGCCGGTGCTGGAGCGAGGGTGTTGTAGGAGTCTGGAGGTGCGAGCGCGAGCGCGAGCACGCTGCCGGGCGGTTTGGCGGCCTGGAGGCCGTGCCGAGGCCGCGGCGCGCGCCGCGGCCTCTGTGGGCGGTTTCGCGCGCTACAGCGGTCCCAGTGGCTCATAAGGTTCCCAGTACCGTTACAGAGTCCCCCAAACTCAGTGTGCGCAACACGGGCCCCTGGGCACCTCTGCAGACCGCAGCTGCGGCCCCAGAAGCCGCGCGGCCTCGCGCGGCCTCTCGCGGCCCACACTGTCGGCAGCAACGCCAAACGCCGGCCCCTGCTATAGCTGTCCTCTGCGGCGTATACTCCCAGGTTTGGCGCACCGTTCTCCTCTCAAACGAGAGAAACCACGTCATCCCTGCTGCACGCATCCACACGACTGCCGCCGTGCACAGGCCTTGAAACTCCTGCTAATTACCCTTACGCCACTAACTCGTGCCCCAAAAAAGTGCTCATGAAAGCCGTACCAACACCCGTGCCCTGCAGACGTCGCAGAGGCCGCGGCCTCGCTGCACGGCCTCGCTGCGGCCTCCAGGGTCACCAATCGTAGCACAAAATCACGTGCCACGCAACATGGCCCCATACAGAACGTCTACACCCCCCAATGGGGCTCTTATCCGCCTCATAAGCCCTGAACGTCCCCGGTCGATGCGTCCCGCGCCCACCTCATCTCGCACGTGACCGACATGAAAAGTTTGTGGCTTGTAGTTTGGGGGCGAGGGTGGCTGATGAGCGACGGGGAGTTTGAGTTTCCATTGTTTGCGGGTGCTTTGGGGGTTGTTAAAGTAGGCGAGGATGTGCCGGTGGCCGATGTGGTGGTGACCCGGCCTTCGGGCTACTATTTTGCGGAGTATGATGAGAAGACGCGGCGTGAGTTTGCTGCTGCTGCGGTGAGCTACGAAGAGGCCATTTCTGGCGCTGTAGATCGGCGCTGGAGCGGCCGGCGTGTTTTAGTGGTGACGTCAGGTGATGGTGAGGACGAGGAGGTGAAGTCCGTGGTGCGGCGTGGGTCGAGGGCGCGGCGCAGACGGGTGGAGGTGAAGATGAATAAGAAGAAGCGCGAGCAGCAGCGACGTGAGGCCGAGGCGCGGGCCAAGAAGGCCGTGAACCAGAAGCGGAAGCGTGGAGGAAAGAAGAACAAGAAGAAGGCGGCGGCCGCCGCGGCTCCGACCGCTGAGGCTGTGGTCGCGACCAAGGCTGCTGTAGTGGCCGATGTGGCAAAATAAACGGTTTGGTTTAGACCTGTAGCGTTATATATGATATATACCATGTTTACGGTGTATTGCCGATTATGTAGCCAGCAGTATGGGTGGTGGTAGCTAGGGGCCTGCCGCCCCATTTGGGCAAGCCCTCTAAGACACGGCCTCCGGCCCGGCTGGGGCTGTGCCCCAGACCCCCTGGCAAGGGGGTACCCCCCTTGAACCCCCACATTCTATTCATGTAGTGTATAGGAGACAGGAAGCTCTTTTTACGGGGTGAGAGAGGCCGCGGCCTCCATGGTGGTATATCACGGCCTCTACTGAGTCCAAACATTGCTAACTGGTTTCAAACTTTTGCAGGGTATTGTAAGGTGTGGTATTTACGATAATATTTAGTATCATGTGCATTATCAAGATGTAGTTCGTTATAATCGACGATATATGCTATTGGAGAAGTGGAAGGCTCGATCGTATTATGCAAAATGCATATATTATCAGCATTTCCAAGCCGTTATATACAAACTCTACTATGAAACAGAAGCCTCAGCTCTTCCGTACGTACTCAGGACCATCTCATGGCGCGGGAGACCAACAGAGGCCGCGGCACCACCATCGCCTCCAAAAACGCCACAACGACCGTGCACAGTAAAAGCACGCCACAGAGCGCTCACAGGGGGTTCAAGGGGGGCACCCCCTTGCCAGGGGGTCTGGGGCACAGCCCCAGCCGGGCCGGAGGCCGCTGTTTTGCTCTCCTCTACGTCCAGAGACGATCTCGCTACAGCCGCTTATAGAATACATGTATTACCACATAAGAGGCCGCCCAGACGGCACTGCCAGCGGCACCGAGCCACCTATTTCATGCTGTTCAAGGCATTGACCATCATGACCTGCTCCACGCCGCCAGGCACACCGTCATTCAAGCCCGCCATCTTGTCTTTAATCACCAGGACAAATCTACCATGATTATTACGTAGATTCTTGGCTACAGGCCCTCCGCGATTGATAGTACGACCAACGATCGTTTCAAACGTGACAGAAACGTCCCTGAAGAACCCAGTAATCAACGAGGGCATGCCTAAACGGGCCAAAAACACTCCCAGGACGGTCTCCTCGCCGACTATATCATCAAACGGACTGGTGTCGATGCGGGCGTGCTCGTACCGAAGAAGTCGCACGGCCTCCATGCCGCTGCCGAGGGTCTTGACCCTGTTGGCTCGTACCATTACTCGTTTCATTGCAGATTCAAAGCTTTTTGGCAGTACCATAGTCTTCTTTAATTGTTCAATACTCCATTTAGTCTCTGTTTTATAAAATTCTTCTAATATACCAATAAATATATCCTCAGAATTAAATATCTGTAAACAAATGAGTAACTTCTTTAAATTTTCCAGATTTTTCCATATATCATCACTTAATAACATACTCTTAATCACATCATTCACTCTTTCTACTTTTTTACCTCTAAAATCGTAAAACTCTCGCACAATACGTGTTCGACGTATTAACGGATCTCTTAAACAGCATATAATCATATAGTAATCATCAGCTGATCTAACCAAACCTCCAATTCCATTATTTATACCCTTAAAACTAATTTGAAACTTTTTAATAGACTCTAATAGTAAAATACACTGATTACTTAAGCTATAAGTTACATGCATCCTCTGTAACCGCAACCAGTCGCGCTTACACCCCTCAAACTCATCAATAAAACCCCCTAAACTTTGACCCTTAAGTGCCGCCACACCCACATTTATATTGCTCACACCCTCTTTGAATTTTCCAGTCTTTTCATACTGTTGTTGTAAAACATCATAGTTAGAAGCACTCAAACTAATCATTCTCTGCCGCAAACTGGCCAATTCAAACCCAACTTTCTTGGTCGCCGTCGCAAGATCAAGCTCCTCATCAAAAGCAACATTGGTCGCGACCAAAGTCCGCCCAGCGTACTCCACAGCGTCAAACCGCTCGCCCATATACCGTCCCCAGTGGCCACCCACCCAACTTCTGCCACTTCCTCAGGTTATGTGCACCTGAATCGTGGCGCAGGTGGCGCAGCCGCCGACGACACAGGCACAATACTCGACGCTGGGGAGTAAACCGGGGGGTTCAAGGGGGGAACCCCCTTGCCAGGGGGTCTGG